>WNWK01012804.1:35000-57970 GCA_009830355.1 Cherax destructor | reverse complement strand
TGCCCTACACACGAAATCACAGCTTCCCTGTCTTCATCAACATTTAACAAATCCTCAAAATATTCTCTCCATCTTCCCGATACCTCTAACTCTCCATTTAATAACTCTCCTCTCCTATTTTTAACTGTCAAATCCATTTGTTCTCTAGGCTTCCTCAACTTATTAATCTCATTCCAAAACTTTTCTTATTTTCAACAAAATTTGCTGATAACATCTCACCCACTCTCTCATCTGCTCTCTTTTACATTGCTTCACCACTCTTTTAACCTCTCTTTTCTCTCCATATACTCTTCCCTCCTTGCATCACTTCTACTTTGTAAAAACCTCTCATATGCTAACTTTTTCTCCTTACTACTCTTTTACATCATCATTCCACCAATCGCTCCTCTTCCCTCCCGCACCCACTCGCCTGTAACCACAAACTTCTGCTGAACACTCTAACACTACATTTTTAAATCTACCCCATACATTTTCGACCCCATTGCCTACACTCTCACTAGCCCATCTATCCTCCAATAGTTGTTTATATCTTACCCTAACTGCCTCCTCTTTTAGTTTATAAACCTTCACCTCTCTTTTACTTACTGATTCTATTTTCCTTGTATCCCATCTACCTTTTACTCCCACTGTAGCTATAACTAAAAAGTGATCTGATATATCTGTAGCCCCTCTATAAACATGTACATCCTGAAGTCTACTCAACAGTCTTTTATCTATCAATACATAGTCCAACAAACTACTGTCATTACGCCCTACATCATATCTTGTATACTTATTTATCCTTTTTTCTTAAAATATGTATTACCTATAACTAAACCCCTTTCTATACAAAGTTCAATCAAAGGGCTCCCATTATCATTTACACCTGGCACCCCAAACTTACCTACTACACCCTCTCTGCATGTTTCTCCCACTTTAGCATTAGGTCCCCTACCACAATTACTCTCTCATTTGGTTCAAAAGTTCCTATACATTCGCTTAACATCTCCCAAAATCTCTCTCTCCTCTACACTCCTCTCTTCTCCAGGTGCATACACGCTTATTATGACCCACTTTTCGCATCCGACCCTTATTTTAATCCACATAATCCTTGAATTTACACATTTATATTCCCTCTTTTCCTTCCATAACTGATCCTTCAACATTATTGCTACCCCTTCCTTAGCTCTAACTCTCTCAGATACTCCTGACTTAATCCCATTTATTTCTCCCCACTGAAACTCGCCTACCCCTTCAGCTTTGTTTCGCTTAGGGCCAGGACATCCAACTTCTTTTCATTCATAACATCGGCAATCATCTCTTTCTTATCATCCGCACTACATCCACGCACATTCAGACAACCCAATTTTATAAAGTTTTTCTTCTTCTCGTTTTTAGTAGATTTGTACAGGAGAAGGGGTTACTAGCCCATTGCTCCCGGCATCTTAGTCGCCTCATACGACACGCATGGCTTACGGAGGAAAGATTCTTTTCCACTTCCCCATGGACAATAGAGAAAATAAAAGGAACAAGAGCTATTAAGAAAAAGAAGAAAAACCTAGATGTGTGTATGTATATATATGCATGTGTATGCCAGTGTAGTGTGACCTAAAGTGTAAGTAGAAGTAGCTAGATATACCTGTTATCCAGCGTGTTTATGAGACAGAAAAAAGACACCAGCAATCCTACCATCATGTAAAACAGTTTCAGGTTTCTGTTTCACAGTCACCTGGCAGGACGGTAGTACCTCCCTGGGTGGTTGCTGTCTACCAACCTACTATTGTGACCATATATCCTGATGCAAATGGAATCATCAGGACAGTTGATGTTTTGAGCAAAGGTGTAGTGAATAAACGGACAATAGATAAATTAGTGCCGTTAGAATTACAGTGTTGAAAACAAAAATAAAATTAGTGATTCTCCAGAAACCACACAGACTGAAGCTGTTCAGAGAAGACAAGCAGCAGTGATGGCGAGTGAGAAAATCAAATTAATGTTAAGTGATGAGTAGTTCACTTTAAGTGAATTTTTCGCTGGCCCCCAGTGTGGAGAAAATTCTCCAAAGGGGGGGTATGCGCCCTTACTACCCTTGGTAAGGGCCCTCACCCTTTCCTCCCTTAGGAAAGGGCCAGAGGAGGCACGTCTGGCTGCATAGACAATTTAATTCAAGCCAGATGTACTGTCAACAGTGTGTCAAGAATTGTGCTGACCACAGCACCACGAGGCACCTCGTGGCACCACATGGTTGCACGAGACTGCAAAAGGCAGCACGAGCGGGCAGATTGAATTTGGCCACCGCAAGAACGGGTCATACGACTCTAGGGGTCATGCGGCGCGAGGCGACGTAAATCAACATAGACATTACTCGTTCGCGTCCGTTATATCATTTAATCTCCACTAACGTCGGGAAATAAGATAAGAACTCTGTTCCAGCGCGTTTAGTGAATAACATCAACATTGCAGTATATTCAGAAGTGTGCGCAGCTTCAGACTGCAAAAAGGAGAAACGTAGAGACAATCGCAAGTGAACTCCATCGAAACAAGACGGTGATTCTTCAGCGGCATTCTACAATCAAGACAGCATTTCCGCCGTATATGGTGGAGCCAACACCATCGCTCAAAGTTACACGAGCAAGGTAAGAATTTGATGTTCTGGTCAAAACAGGGGACTGCCAGTTCTTGTATTCAAGAACATTAAATTTTTACCTAGGGACGGCGGTTATGCGTGGACTTTTAAGTCCAAAACAGTGAGTAAAACGCCTTTCAGTCCATCTAAGACTGAAATATGGACATACGCTCCTTTGGGGCAATATATTATAACCACGTGTATGTTTACCTTACAGCCCTGTGGAGATTGAGGCCATAGATGGATCCCCTGAGAAGGTGTTGGTGGCGGCTGCGACATCTTGGATTCATCAAGAAGATAAGTAACATACAGTCCACGTTATCGACGGAGCCCATCCTCCACAAGGTAGGTGGTTTTGGTTGCCAATATGACGTTTTCCAGAGCGTATTTCTAGCTGCCCAGACAACTTTTGTTCCGAGTAGGGAAATTAGATCTAACAAAAGAGAGGCATATATAGGCGTATCAAAAGAGGGGATGGAGTATATGGCCTTCTTGTCACCAATGTCGAGGTTGGGAAACAACTCTCTCCCGTCTTCACATCGGCCACACTCGTCTTACTCATGGGTATCTCATGGAGAGGCTCCCTGCCCCTCTCTGTGAGCATTGTCAGGTTCCATTATCTGTTCGCAACATTCTGTTGGACTGCCCACTGTATCAACGAGCTCACAGAATTTACCTCCAACGTCGTCTTCGCTTTGCAGCCCTTTCTTTACCTTCCCTTCTTGCTGATGGACCCTCCTTTAATCCTGACTCTCTCATTGACGTTTTGACAGCAACTGATTTACTACACAAACTCTGAAGATTATTCCTCTATCACTCCCCTCAGTCTCTTCTACCTCAATCTCTTGCTACCCTCTATCCCTGCACTATCCACTGCCCCGCTGCACTCCATAACCTACTAATCATCCCTCTCCCTCTTACTATCCATTCTCCCTGCATCCTGCCCTGCCCCACTGCGCTGTATGACCCTTGTGGTTTAGCGCTTCTTTTGATTATAATAATAATGGAGACAGAAGATGGCGTAACGTAATGTTATACCAGAAATAACTCCGGGAAGCACCCTGGCTCAACAGGCACATACCAGGGAACTAATGAGGCTTTGTGAGAAGTACTCATTAAACCAACAGATAAATGATCCCACTAGAAATGAAAATACCCTGGATTTGATACTCACAAACAACGAGGAGCTAATTAGAGACATAACAGTTACAAAAACAATATACTCTGATCACCACATAATAGAAATTCAGACGAGTATTAACTCAGGGTTAGGGAACTGCGTCACTAATGTTAGAGACGGGATGTTCAGTAAGTTTAATTTCAACAACTATAGAATTGACTGGTACAAAATAAACCAAGAGCTATCAGACATATCCTGGGAATCAGACAAGAACACCCTAAATCCCCACCAGTTCCTAGAGAAGCTGAATAGAGAAGCATACAAGGTATGTATGAAGCACGTACCATTGAGGAAACCCAGAAGATCAGATATAGAGAGAGAGAGCGTAGGAGATGGTACAAAAGAAGAAAACGGGTTACTGAATTGCTTAAAAACACACATATGCTGCAACAGAGGAAAGATAGGCTTAGCCGAGAGATCACTGAATTAGAGCAAAAACTTAAGATGTCATACCTGACAGAAAAAGTACAAAGGGAACAAAGGGCCATACAGGATATTGCAAGAAAGCCAAAGTATTTATATTCCTAAGCAAAATCCAAGCTAAGAACTACCTGTAGAATTAGACCATTTTCGAGAGGAGATTCGTATACTGACGATGAACAGGAAATAAGTGAAATCCCAAAAGAACAGTATGAGTCGGTATTCAGCAACCCACTAAATGACAGAAATGTAGATAATGCAGAAATATTTTTCACTCCAGAAGGCCGCGTAGACCAACTAACTGACATTAGTACAAATCCCATAGATTTCGAAAAAGAAATGGACAACATGCCCACTCACTCAGCACCTGGACCAGATTCATGGAATGCTCTGTTTATAAAGTGCAAAGTACCATTAGCAAGAGCACTCAGCATTCTTTGGAGAAAGAGCTTAGATCTAGGTGAAATATCAACATCCGGGGTCCCAGACTATTCAACATCTTACCAGAGGATATCAGAAACACGGCTGGAACCAGTGTAGAAGCCTTCAAGAGGAAACTGGACAAATATCTTCCCCAGGTGCCAGATCAACCAGGCTGTGATGGATATGTGGAGCAGCGGGCCCCCAGCAGCAACAGCCTGGTTGATCAGGCGAGCACCAGACGAGCCTGGCCCATGGCCGGGCTCAGAGAGTAGAGAAACTCTCGAAACTGTTCAAAGGTATATCAAAGGTATGGAGAATAAAAGGGCACCATACCATGACTGGAACAATACACAAATAAGCTTCAAGTAGGAGACTGAAACGTGCAGGTTATTTGTTTCTTGGAGACATAGTTGAGTCACCGCCATACTGTTTGAGAGGCTCTCCTTTTCTTGGAGACATCAGATTTTCCTCTCTTGTAAGAGCACTGGGCAGTGGCGGAAACATGCACGATGAGCTTCTCCACAGTTAAACCAAGAGGGGAGTTGGTTGCAGGCTGGATTATTATGATTAACTGCGCCGTAGACAGGGCATTCTGCAGGTGATCTCTAATATTTGGCGGGATGGCCAAAGTACATATCCTTTCTGCATGGTTGTAGTTTTGGGAGCAATTCCCGTACTTGCAAGCTCTCACCCGCTAAATAACCGATGATGGAAGGCCCCGACAGTCGAAGGTCAACTTGGCAACATTGTTTGGTTAATGTCTCCCACCTCGACAAAAGTTCGTACTTTGATGATAGGGAAGTTCTGGAGCTCAAGCTGCCCCTGAGTAAATTGTTGTTGAGCTATAGCTTATAGGATGAGGACTGTACACGAGCTTGCATTGAGGAAGGAATGTCTGTGTAACGTGACAGCAATATTATCGATAGAGTGGAGAAGGAAAAGAATGTTATCTTGATCAGCATCCTTAAAAGTGACAATACTCATCCTACTCTTGTTGGCATGAAAGGAAGCATTTTGACGACATTCCTAGTGAGTGTTTTTCTAATGCTATGGTCAAGAAGGTAATCAGTAGATGTAGTCGCTTGAAAAGAAAAGAATTTTGTTCAAGACTGTTTTTGAAATGTCTTTTAGGCGAAGAGGTTTCCAGGAAGAGTGTTTCTGAGGAAAATAGAAGAGAAGGGGTGTCAGTAATAGCATAATAATTGTCTAGTATAGGTCAAGGACGTACAATGGCGTCGAGCTAGTCTGTCCTGTGACAAACGAACGACTCGAAAATCGACGCTGCGACGTGGAAGCCGGGATCAATGTTTAAGCAAAGCGAATATTAAAGTTATCCCTCCCATCTCTTTGTGGTGTGGCATCGTAGTGTGACAGATTCATTACTCATTCATTTCAAATTTTGCCAAAAGCCAGAAGCGTGCTGACATCACAGTTCAGATAGTATTCCAAACTACAACTTCCTCACCCCTTCTTCAGAGTGCAGGCACTTGCCACCTGCAGGACACATGTTCGGCTAAATGGTTTCCATGAATCCCTTCATAAATGTTCCTACACTCCACGTGAGGTCACAACCTGTTTGATGTTCAAGCCTCTAGCACTCAGTCTTATTTACTACATCCTTGAAGCCTTTCCAGGAACGATCCCACCTCTCCTTCCCTCAACCCCAGATTTATATGCCCTGTTATACAAATGTGCAATATTTAATTTTCTGAAACTCACGTTGAGAACTTTTCCGGGAAGAGTGGGAGGTGTGAGGTGAGGAGGAGGCCACGACGAGGTGTCCAGGAGGCCACCTGCACAGCCTGGGATCCCCGAGGACTATACGGCAGCTGCACGTAAACACTGCACCTGTAACACAAACTTATGCAGTAGCTCACACTGTTGAAAATACATTGCAACATACATAGGTATGTGCATGTGTGCTTAATTTACAATGTATGTCTGTGTGTGTGTTGGGTAATTAAATATAATCTTCATTTAATTAAGCATATATTACAGAACACATAGTACTTGATGTTTGTTGTGTCTTCGTTGGTAATAACCAACACAGAGTTGAGGTTGGACAAGGTTGTGTGGAGATCCTGCAGCTCCATGAGGCGGAGTGAGTGAGGATGAGGAGCCTCGTCGACCACACCATGAGGCGCCCCTTGACGGACCACTTGACGAAGGCGGCGAGGAAGGTTGCCTCGTCACTTATCACCACAATTGTTGTGTATGATGACAGTTTCCGCAACTGTTCAGGGACAAATTATAATCAATAATCACTTTAAGCAATCAGAAATAAGAGGGTCACCAATCTCAACAGTAATTGACATAGCTTTAATATTAGTGTGAATGACCTAACTCCTATAACATTTCGGTGAGCAAGATGGAAAAAACCTCTACCTAACACAATAACAAAGTAAACACAATTTTGTACCTACCAAACAATGAGCAAACATCTTACCCTCTTAACATTATCAACCAGCAGTGAGAGGTGCTTGTTCCTCTGGTTGAAATCAGACCCATTAATTACTATATCAAAAATTCCAACGCCTCCTGGAAACCGTAAATGGTCTATTATCTGAAAAGAAAAATAGGATATAATATGAGAAATTAATATATTGTTTACGCAGTAAGTATGTGGCCCCAAAAGATACCTTACATATCTCGCTTATAACTTATGTTGTTCGATATAGTCATCTCACAAAACTTTGAAACATGTTGTCTCTTACAGCACAAAATAAACCATAGGATTTGTGCCTCCCATCACATAGAGAACAAATACGATTGAAAGCAAGAACAGTGATTCAATGCATAAATAGTTGACAAAAAGGAAAGAAAAATATAGTATATAGAAATGTGGAACACGAATATACTTTCATCGAGAAAATGAAAGTGAAGTCGAACACTTGGATCGGCACCAACAATCGTCAGATTAATTATTATCGATCATCTGTGGGGACTGTTGGAACAGCAAGTCAAGAGCCGATTTCCTCCACCGTCGTCTTTAGGAGGGGTTAGATCAGGTTATGATTGAGGAATGGTTCAAAATTTCCCTGGATACTGTGACACATTGATTCTGCTTCCGACTGCCCTAAAAGCAGTTTGCAGTTGAAATTCTCGGGAATTGCAACCTTCATGAAGCCTTCCTTGTCTCATTCATCAATGATGAGGAAGCAGAAAAAGTCCTTTCACCACCTGCTATAAAAACCCTTGATGATCAAGGCTTTGTTCTCTCAACATCACCATTTATGCGAGCAAGACGATCTGTGTTTATGAAGCTACTTGATAGAGTCATCACCTCCATGTCTACTGTGGAAATCAAGCAATCGATTGAAGATCTGAATGATTGGGCTGAATTAAGTGTAATCAAGATCCCCAATGCTTCATCAATGCTGAAAATCACGTTTCTAGACGTGAACATGGCTGCCAGAGCTCCTCAGATGGTCTGGCTGTCTCATACTACTACATCAACCCCAGTCAGCTTGAACCTGAACGATTCAAACAAATTTCACCCTGCTGGACATGTTTCTCTTATGGTTACTTTACCAACGAATGTCATGTGAAGAACAAGAAGATATGTTCCACCTGTGGGTCTGAAGGTCACGACTTTCGCTCCTGCACCTCTAATACTTCTCCTACCTGCATCAACTGTAAGAGCAATAACCATACTCTGGCAGCCAAATGTCCTGTTCGTAAGGAGATCCTTTCCAAAAAGTTAAAGGAAGACCTTAAGAAGACATCAGGAAACTCTCCAACATATGCTGCAATAGCCAAGCTTCAGTCTACAAACACCAAGACCCTGCAAGCCACTCAGCAGCCTCCACCACCAACACCATCCACCACCACCACCACCACCACCACCACCACCACCACCACCACCAACCACCAACACCATCCACCTCTTCTCTACCTGATGATATCTCCACGAAAATTTATTATTGCATGATGTTTGCTCACATGCAAAATGCAGCTCAACCAGGATCCTTCAACACATCTATAAACGAACTTCTTGCCCTCAACAATATGCCATCATTGAACTTCCCAACAAGTCCTCCTTCAGCTGATATTTTAAAGATGATTCCAAAAATCGTCATCTTCGCTGCACCAGATGACTTGCAAAAATTGCTGATTGAAGACGACACTTGCTCTACTCCAGTCTCCACCAATGAGAGTCCACCACCACCACAACCGAAAACCAATCAGCTGCCTCCCTGCCAGTCGAGACACAGCCACTTCCCACCAATGAGAAGCCTCCAACTGCTACTGCTATGAACCAATCACTAACTTCGCCTTCCACCACCTCTACTATGAAAGAATCACCATGCACCTTGCATGGTGTCAGGTTCTGGACCACTCGACAGTTTGGCACCTCAATCACGCCCCAAGAACTTAACTTACCCAACATCTCCAAGCAGGAACTGCCAAGTTCCTCTGTACTTCCACACCACTCACCACCATCGACGACGTTATCCGCGGCCTTGCTCATCCTCAGTTAAGACGTGCAATGAGAATGCACCCCACCACAAGGACAAAGTTCAACTCACTCGAAACAATGGAATGTTTCAGTAATCTCTCCAACACATCACTGTGCAGTGTGACTGCCTTCTCGACCTTTCCTGCCTACTGAAGCCGCCTCATCGCCCCTTCTTGGGAGACACACCACCGTCCCTCATCCCTCTAAATCAACGCCTGCAGTACATCAGTACCACTTTGCTCCACAGTGGTTGGGCCACTGACCTTTCCTACCTCCTCTCCTCCACCATCCCATCCTTTCCCTATATTTCCATCCTTCCCCTTCCTTCTTCCTTCCCCATCTCACCGATGCTTCGGTCTTTCCAAGTCCAAGTCCTGGTTACTGTTCAAATGCTAAATGAATCAATTCCTCGACGAACTGGTGCTATTTAAGCTCCCAATGGAAGACCAAGTCCACAGTGAAAATAAAAAAATGTTGAATAACAAGGTGTTCATATTATTTTGTCCAACCCGTGTATTAATGAAAATTTAGTGCTAATTAAAATCCCTGAATGTCAGGTTTACATATTACACATTCTTCGTGGGGAAAATACGACTGTGGGGTCAACGTGAGCTATTTTCGACTACACATCAGTTAAATGATTTCAAGCGTGGATTCAAGAATTGTCCAGGGACGGTGGTTATCCGTGCCCAGGTAAGGGGGGTTATCCCTTCCAAGGGAAAGAGGTTATCATTGCCCAGGGAAGGGGGTTATCCTTGCCCATACTGAAAATGGGAGGTGATAGCCTGCCGGAGGCACGTTCTTTTTAAGAATTCATGGGTTTTAAATGTGAGGACACATAGTAATAAAAATCATTCCATAGTCTGAAACGATATCGTTCCAGACCATTGAACTGAACTCTTCTCCAGGCTGAGAGACTGACCACCTCAAATACTTTTTCTCCAAGGTTGATGTACTGATTACATCAGTTTATTTCATTACTACTGCTCTCTTTGTATTTGACTGAGGAAGCCTACTGTGTAGACGTAACGTTTAATAAATAAAGATACCAGTTTTTGCACATGCGTCTAAATCTTCAAAACTTAGTGGGATTTAATAAGATGAGTAACACGAGCGAAAAGTCGTGATTGATCGACTCAACTCCACCTTCATCATTTGTGAAAGGCTACATCATGTGTCTGGGGGACTGTCATTCTGTGAGCTGTTTGTTCTCTACCGACATGTCTCCTTCGAGACTCCCTACATATAACGGTTCACTAAATTCTCCGTGCTCATGCGCCTTTCATCACAACTCAGACCTATTTTACCACAAGTGTCTGTCTACAGTTTGTGTTGGTGACTGAATCTTCTGCTCCTCCCGTGAATATTTTACTCACGTCACTTGGGATCAATGTGGATGAGAGGCAGTAAGCAGCATCACGGGCAGATCCATACCACTTGCTTGATGCTCTTGTGTACCTTCGTATCTTTGATTAACTTTCGCAGTTTCTTTTTCACTTTCAATTCATTTAAAAAATACTTCATATCAGTCTGTTTCTTATTAAGTAAACTGTATTTTTTTTCTTCTTTAACTCTCCCAAGGGTTTTTAATATGTTTTTTTTTCATTTACATTTACCTACGAATGGATGAGGAATATCGAGGCCTCATGCCATTCACATTCCCTCACATTGTATTACAGCCTTAGTCAACAAAAGTCTAATTTATCAATGATTGCAAAAAAGGCATTTTCCCACATATGGCGACAGCCGATCAGTGTTTCTACAAACTTACGGAGTAAACTAGTGTTTCCGTCTTTTTATATCTCTGATATCAATGGATGGACACTTCTTATATGTGTATTTTGCTTCTTTTATAATTTGACGTTTAATTTTGGCAGCAGCGTTTACAATCCTATCTGCTTCTTGTGTTGAATTTTCCTCTGAATGCCACTGCCATATTTCGAAAGCAGACCACATTCTTCTTTCCACTGATTTCAGCAAAATAATCCCAATCGCTAGTGCTCCTGTAGCATCTGCTGTGATCTCTGCGTGAC
Organism: Cherax destructor; assembly: GCA_009830355.1. Lineage (NCBI taxonomy): Eukaryota > Metazoa > Arthropoda > Malacostraca > Decapoda > Parastacidae > Cherax > Cherax destructor. The sequence goes on along the minus strand of WNWK01012804.1, from coordinate 46,850 downwards.
ATTCGACAAGAATGTATAACTCAGCTTCAATCTTTCTCAAGCCAACTACATAATGTCTCGAAACAGTCATTCATTTCCTCATGCATTTGTCGACCAACAGGGTTTAAAGTTTAGTAAAATACGTCTGAATGCTCAATTGATACCAACGAAGATATCTCTCCACTTCTGCCACCAAATCGATACATCCTTAAAGTCGAGTTTGAACCTCACTTGTCAGTGAGTCAGCCCAATTATAGCCTTGCTCTATAATAGTATTTCTAATGGGAATTGTTCGCACAAGTATTAAAAGATCTGTCACGGAGGCTGGCTTTATTGAATCCTGTCTCTCTGCGCGGAAATTGGAAAGGGTGTCTTGGGTCAAGAATATTCACAGCAACACAAAATGTACAATTTTCTCTACAGCTAAATTTTCTTCATTGGAAAACCTCATTCGTTTATTACATGGTCCATCATTTGTATACAGCTTCTTGGTGCTCCTTCGATTATCGGTGTATATTTCTTCTGGAAAGTAGCATGTACGAGAACCTAACATGCTTAGCTATGTTACCTAGGTAACATAGCTAAGCAGTTCAATGTCTTCACTACTTTGTTCTTATCAATGAACTTAGCCAGGCCCTTTCTGCCAACTATTCTTGGCTCCAGATTTTCGAAATGTTCGAGTGAAATAACAGTTATCAGCAGATAAGACATATACATTAACACCAACACCAGCCTCTGATGGTTGTTATTCAGTCTTGGAAATGTTGAGTTCTCATCCCATTCACATTCGCCACAGATCCTCATAACAGAAGAAAACAATTATGCTGTCTCGTTTACAAGACAATTCGTGCATGATTTATTTAGCATTTCATTAACACATGAAGAAATGTCAGTGGTTATAAACTTGAATGAAAAACATGATGAAATGAAACAAAAATCGTAAAAGGAATCGATGGGGTCTTTGAGAGCGATTCAGGACATATTTCCACACCAAAATTATATGCATGATTTTTTTTTCAAGGTTCGATCTAAATTCTGGCCTCTTCTAACAGACTCCAAATATTTTGATTCACTTATCAGGAAGTCACAACACACTTTCGTTTCTGCAGATTTTTGGAGAGATTTTTCCTGGTGAAACATTTTGAATAACCAGAATTACCAATTTCAGTTACTGTTCTACTTTAGGCTAGTGTCTGGGTATTGTCGGTTCATAAATTACATTATAATTGGCTGTTTATTAGGAGCAATTATTCATTACTGGATTTCTAATCTTACGCTTGAGATAATATATTACAATACTGAAATTACTTCTGAAAATATTTTCTGCACAGATAATGTATAATGAAAAAGCTGAGACACTTGCCATGAAGATAGTGGAGGGTGAGGTAGTGCCGTCCGTAATGAAAATTACAGAGTAGCTGCCATGTTGTGTTGAGGTCAACACAGCCTCCACCACCTGTGTGACCAGCCAAGCCTCCACCACCTGTGTTGAGACACCAGTCTGCTGCAGGCGCATCATGGAAGACTTCGTATCGTGTTCACCTGTAGAAAAATTGAAGATTAAATTTTCATTTTTATGCTATCACATGATTTGGAATCTAAACAGAAATGGCAATCTTGCTAACTGTCGCCCACTTGTGCGGATATCAGGATATTCATTCCCCTCCCTACCCTTCGTGGTTGATCACATCCGAGTGATAACAAATGTAAATTAACCACAGAGCTGTGATTAGAATGACTTTTTCAATGCGCTTGTCACTTTGGAACCCCTTTGATCACGAGCTAAGTGACAGGGCATCGGAATGGGGGATGGGGATGAAGGTCAACCCAACTAGGATGCGCCAGTAGAAGCATGCTATCTAGGCATGCTAGGCTTGCTTTGACGTTACTGCGTTGTTCACTCGAGTCCTAACACCAGATTTGTTATCCTACTTGTAAGATGAATTTGATAATTTCTCTCTGCAGTTCCCCAAAAGCATTATTATTCAATTAATTAAACTATGTAGTTGATTGCAAGTACAAATAGATTATGGTTAGATTAGAAAATATGCCCAAGTGGCTTAAGAACATAAGAAAGATGGAACACTGAAGCAGGCATACTGACCCACCTAGTCAGGTCCCATCTACTTAAGAAGATGGTCTTACAAATGAAGTGGTCATAGTATGATTAGGTGTCCCATAGCTCAATTGCTAGTGCACTCAGCTCACAAAGTGAGGTCTGAGGGTCGATCCCCAGTATGGGTGGACGCATTAGGATGTGTTTCCTTAAGGCATCTGCTGTCCCTGTTCACCTATCAGTACGACAGGTACCCGTGTGTTAATCGACTGGTGAGGGTCACATCCTGGGGACAAAATTGTCCTTATTTGCCAGAAATGCTCTGCATAACGAGTTTTATTTTATATAGTAGTATGTCATTGATGTCAGCTAGGCTTTTATTTGTTATACATGTACTTGTAGAAATAAAGATTATTGTTATTATTATTATTATTATTATTATTATTATTATTATTATTAATATTATTATTATTATTATTATTATTATTATTATTATTATTATTTGAGGAGGTGGCCACATAGTTGAGGTGGTCATAGTGAGATTTGGGGAGATGATCATACAGAAGAAAATTCTACTACTCAACTTACATATAAAAGCACATTGCATGACCTACCAACCGGTGCTGGTATCTACACAACTTATATACAAGTACATTGTATGATGTAGATACCAGCACCTGTTGGTAGGTCATACAATGTACTTGTATTTGCAAATTGTGTGGATACCAGCACCGGTTGGTAGGTCATGCAATGTGCTTTTTATATGTAAGTTGAGTAGTAGAATTTTCTTCTGTATGATCATCTCCCCAAATCTCACTATGACCACCTCAACTATGTGGCCACCTCCTCAAATAATAATAATAATAATAATAATGTACTTGTATAAATGTGTAAATTCAAGGATTATGTGGATTAAAATAAGGGTCGGATGCGAAAAGTGGGTCATAATAAGCGTGTATGCACCTGGAGAAGAGAGGAGTGTAGAGGAGAGAGAGATTTTGGGAGATGTTAAGCGAATGTATAGGAACTTTTGAACCAAATGAGAGAGTAATTGTGGTAGGGGACCTAAATGCTAAAGTGGGAGAAACATGCAGAGAGGGTGTAGTAGGTAAGTTTGGGGTGCCAGGTGTAAATGATAATGGGAGCCCTTTGATTGAACTTTGTATAGAAAGGGGTTTAGTTATAGGTAATACATATTTTAAGAAAAAGAGGATAAATAAGTATACAAGATATGATGTAGGGCGTAATGACAGTAGTTTGTTGGACTATGTATTGATAGATAAAAGACTGTTGAGTAGACTTCAGGATGTACATGTTTATAGAGGGGCTACAGATATATCAGATCACTTTTTAGTTATAGCTACAGTGGGAGTAAAAGGTAGATGGGATACAAGGAAAATAGAATCAGTAAGTAAAAGAGAGGTGAAGGTTTATAAACTAAAAGAGGAGGCAGTTAGGGTAAGATATAAACAACTATTGGAGGATAGATGGGCTAGTGAGAGTGTAGGCAATGGGGTCGAAAATGTATGGGGTAGATTTAAAAATGTAGTGTTAGAGTGTTCAGCAGAAGTTTGTGGTTACAGGCGAGTGGGTGCGGGAGGGAAGAGGAGCGATTGGTGGAATGATGATGTAAAGAGAGTAGTAAGGGGGAAAAAGTTAGCATATGAGAGGTTTTTACAAAGTAGAAGTGATGCAAGGAGGGAAGAGTATATGGAGAGAAAAGAGAGGTTAAAAGAGTGGTGAAGCAATGTAAAAGAGAGCAGATGAGAGAGTGGGTGAGATGTTATCAGCAAATTTTGTTGAAAATAAGAAAAGTTTTGGAATGAGATTAATAAGTTGAGGAAGCCTAGAGAACAAATGGATTTGACAGTTAAAAATAGGAGAGGAGAGTTATTAAATGGAGAGTTAGAGGTATCGGGAAGATGGAGAGAATATTTTGAGGATTTGTTAAATGTTGATGAAGACAGGAAGCTGTGATTTCGTGTGTAGGGCAAGGAGGAATAACATCTTGTAGGAGTGTGGAAGAGCCAGTTGTGGGTGTAGGGAAGTTCGTGAGGCAGTGGGTAGAATGAAAGGGGTAAGGCAGCTGGGATTGATGGGATAAAGATAGAAATGTTAAAAGCAGGTGGGGATATAATTTTGGAGTGGTTGGTGCTATTATTTAATAAATGTATGGAAGAGGGTAAGGTACCTAGGGATTGGCAGAGAGCGTGTATTGTTCCTTTGTATAAAGGCAAAGGGGACAAAAGAGAGTGCAAAAATTATAGGGGAATAAGTCTGTTGAGTGTACCTGGTAAAGTGTATGGTAGAGTTATTATTGAAAGAATTAAGAGTAAAACAGAAAGCAGGATAGCAGATGAACAAGGGGGCTTTAGGAAAGGTAGGGGGTGTGTAGACCAAGTGTTTACAGTGAAACATATAGGTGAACAGTATTTGGATAAGGGTAAAGATGTTTTTGTGGCATTTATGGATTTGGAAAAGGCGTATGATAGGGTGGATAGGGGGGCAATGTGGCAGATGTTGCAGGTGTATGGAATAGGAGGAAGGTTACTGAAGGCAGTGAAGAGTTTTTATGAGGATAGTGAGGCTCAGGTTAGAGTGTGTAGGAGGGAAGGGGACTATTTCCCAGTAAAAGTGGGCCTTAGACAAGGATGTGTGATGTCACCGTGGTTGTTCAATATATTTATAGATGGGGTTGTAAGAGAAGTGAATGCGAGGGTCTTGGCAAGAGGTGTTGGGCTAAAAGATAAAGAAGCAAATACAAAGTGGGAGTTGTCACAGTTGCTTTTTGCTGATGACACTGTGCTTTTGGGAGATTCTGAAGAGAAGCTGCAGAGGTTGGTGGATGAATTTGGTAGGGTGTGTAAAGAAGAAAATTGAAAGTGAATATAGGAAAGAGTAAGGTGATGAGGATAACAAAAGAATAGGTGACGAAAGATTGGATATCAGATTGGAGGGAGAGAGTATGGAGGAGGTGAATGTATTCAGATATTTGGGAGTGGACATGTCGGCGGATGGGTCTATGAAGGATGAGGTGAATCATAGAATTGATGAGGGGAAAAGGGTGAGTGGAGCACTTCGGAGTCTGTGGAGACAAAGAACCTTGTCCATGGAAGTAAAGAGGGAATGTATGAAAGTATAGTTATACCAACGCTCTTATATGGGTGTGAAGCATGGGTGATGAATGTTGCAACGAGGAGAAGGCTGGAGGCAGTGGAGATGTCATGTCTGAGGTCAATGTGTGGTGTGAATATAATGCAGAGAATTCGGAGTTTGGAAATTAGGAGGAGGTGCGGGATTACCAAAACGATTGTCAGAGAGCTGAGGAGGGGTTGTTGAGGTGGTTTGGACATGTAGAGAGAATGGAACGAGACAGAGTGACTTCGAGTGTATGGATCTGTAGTGGAGGAAGGCGGGGTAGGGGTCGGCCTAGGAAAGGTTGGAGGGAGGGGTAAAGGAAGTTTTGTGTGCGAGGGGCTTGGATTTCCAGCAAGCATGTGTGAGCGTATTTGATAGGAGTGAATGGAGGCATATGGTTTTTAATACTTGACGTGCTGTTGGAGTGTGAGCAAAGTAACATTTATGAAGGGATTCAGGGAAACCGGCAGGCCGGACTTGAGTTCTGGAGATGGGAAGTACAGTGCCGGCACTCTGAAGGAGGGGTGTAAATGTTGCAGTTTTATAACTGTAGTGTAAAGCACCCTTCTGGCAAGACAGTGATAGAGTGAATGATGATGAAAGTTTTTCTTTTTCGGGCCAACCTGCCTTGGTGGGAATCGGCCGATGTGTTAATAAAATAAAATAATAATAATAATAATAATAGTTGTGCTCGTATCTGCACAACTTACATATACAAGTACATTGTATGACCTACCAACAGGTGCTGGTATCTACACAACTTACATATACAAGTTCATTGTATGACCTACCAACAGGTGCTGGTATCTGCACATCTCCCCAACACACAACAGCAGACAATGGAAACACCATCCACCATATACTCGTCATCCTCTTTACTGAAACACTACAGGGTAAAAAAATTAGATGTATGTCATTTGCTGTTAGATCCAGGAAAGTATGCTGTATTCCATAAACCCATTCTCCTGTACCCCAAATCATGCAATTATAATAGTGCATAGTGTTTCTTATGCAGTTGATGGTTGGAAGTACATCAGAATAGGAAGTCACAAGTTATCATGAGAACACTAATAAGAACATAAGAATGGAGGAACACTGCCGAAGGCCTACTAGCCCATACAAGGCAGGCCCTTATCAAAACCACAACTACCTAAGAATTTATTCCCGTACTCACGACACCAATCAAACCCAGTCCCTCCCACTCATATATTTGTCCAATCTCTTTTTAAAGCCACCCAAGGTCCTAGCCTCTATCACCCTACTCGGAAGATTGTTCCACGCATCTACAACTCTGTTCGAAAACCAGTACTTGCCTATGTCCTTTCTAAATCTAAATTTATCCAATTTAAATCCGTTATTTCTGGTTCTTACTTGGTTCGATATCCTCAGTATTTTATTAATATCTCCTTTGTTTATGCCCATCATCCACTTGTACACCTCGATGATATCTCCCCTCATTCTACGTCTCTCCTTGGCTTATTAGATGCATTTAGCCTGAAACTAATTTAAACCATCCACTATGAAACACCAGTTTTAATGCTAAAATGAAGAGACATTTACTTATCTCAGAGAGACCAGTTTCCTAAAATGAAAGAGCACAAGAATCTTGATGCCGCTTTGAAAAATATATTCAATTATCAGTGCTAAAGTCAATGGAAGGAAGTATTCATCAGACTGTACTTTCGTGCGTGCAAGACCATGCACACACACACACACACACACACAGTCACTAATTACGTTGTAATGCACACACTTGATCTGGCACAATGTTATAGTCATTTTTTTTTCTTTGTTTATAGATGTTGTCTAAAATTGTATCTATGGCATAGATTAGTACTAGGATATTTCTGGCATAGACTAGTACTGTATTTTTCTTTTTCACACCCAGACCCTCTTTACTGTAATAAATAAAATAAATAAAATCCAGTAATTCTCTGTGTTATTGTATATCTGGATAAGAAACTGTTCCACCACCAGTGGATGGAGGATCCAGCTTATTAGCAATCTGTCTTCATAGAATAGTATTCAGGTCAAGAACCGGTCTGGATTAAGACTTAACCTCGAGATTCAGCTTCGAGACAGCTTTGAGAATGCCTCGAGACTCAGCTAAGTCTTGAGAATTTCAAGTTTTTGATGAATTCCACACTGATACAGTCCCTCGCTACTGGATGTGACACTCCGTCCCAGGTAGTGGACTCCACTGCCTCACAAACCTGAATTGCTGATACCAAAGTCAGACAGCTACGTTTTGCCAGTAAGTGATATTTGGATTCACGAGGGGCCGTTCCTGCCTAACTAATTTATTAACTTTCTTCGGTAAAGCTTTTGAGGCTGTTGATCACAATAAAGAATTTGATATTGTTTATTTAGATTTTAGTAAGGCTTTTGATAGGGTACCGCACCAGAGACTGTTAAAGAAAGTGGCAGCTCATGGCATTGGGGGAAAAGTGTTTTCATGGATCAAGTCATGGCTCACGAACAGGAAGCAGAGAGTGTGCATTAATGGGGTTAAATCCGAGTGGGGATCTGTAACAAGTGACGTTCCACAGGGATCAGTCTTAGGCCCGTTGTTGTTTATAATATATATCAATGACCTTGACGAGGGAATTACTAGTGATATGAGCAAATTCGCCGATGACACGAAGATATGTAGGATAATTGATTCAAACGTATATGTCATGGAACTTCAGGAGAATTTAGACAAACTTAATTTATATCAGAAAAGGGGCAGATGCAGTTCAATGTAAATAAATGAAAGGTTCTGAAGCTAGGGAGTGTCCATAACCTATCACTTATAAGTTAAATAATGTAGAACTTAGCCATTCAGATTGCGAAAAGGACTTGGGGGTTATGGTAAGCAGCAACTTTAAACCAAGAGAGCAATGCATAAGCGTACGTAATAAGGCAAATAGATTACTGGGATTTATATGAAGAAGTATAAGCAACAGAAGTCCAGGGGTTATATTACAGCTTTATACATCATTAGTAAGGCCTCACCTAGATTACGCAGCTCAGTTCTGGTCTCCATATTACAGAATGGATATAAATTCGTTAGAAAACATTCAGCGTAGAATGACTAAATTAATACATAGCATTAGAAATCTTCCGTATGAAGATAGATTGAAGACCCTTAAATTACATTCACTTGTAAGACGAAGAATGAGGGGAGACATGATCGAGGTATACAAGTGGAAAATGGGTATTAACAAAGGGGATATAAATAAGGTCTTGAAGATATCTCTCCAAGAGAGAACCCGCAATAATGGATTCAAGTTAGATAAGTTTAGATTTAGAAAGGATATAGGAAAGTATTGGTTTGGAAATAGGGTAGTTGATGAGTGGAACAGTCTGCCTAGTAGGGTTATTGAAGGTAGGACCTTGGGTAGTTTCAAATTTAGGTTGGATAAATTCATGAGTGAGAGGGGATGAATTTGAGTGGGACTTGCACATGAGTAAATAGAATTATCAAAGCTTATTTCTTGGGTAGCTCTGTTAGTGGGATGGATTGTGAAGGACTTGCCTAGTATGGGCCAACAGGCCTGCTGCATTGTTCCTCCATTCTTATGTTCTTATGATTAGAAGGAAGGTCCGTGGGCGTCCCGGGGTCAGGTAAGAGTGCCGTAGATATCAGGGGTCAGGGAGGATGCAAAAACATGAATACTACTTTTCATGATTGTTGTCTTCATTTTTTATTTTTGTTTTCGAAGAGGGAAGGGGTAGGAGAGGGGCATCACTGAGGATAAATAAAAAGAAATTGTATAATCTTCTAGAACCAGGATCCTCAAAATGCCAGGATAGCCCCTCTAGAACAGACTGAGTCAGGCTCAGTCAACAACAGAGTTGGGCGACCGGAAACACCCCCGAGAGTCTTACCCTCTACTTAGCTGCCATCCCCGGATGTTAAAGGCAGTCCCTGTAATACTTCCATCATCCAAGGACACGTGAGGCCGCCCTTGGGAACCCGGAGGGCTCTTCAGTGCGTCCCGAGATAATTCAGTTACCACCTCCAGAGACAGAGGATTTTTTAGTACCAGCAACAAAAAGAAGCTGCCAAGAAAAGACAGAAATGTTTCACTAACTCGAATCACTACAACAGTGGAGCCACAGAAATTAGTACCAGCAAACAAAGTCCCCTACATATCATCAGTACGACAACATTTATCTTTCCAAATATGCAGAGCTAATGCCATCAACGGACTGCTCAAAGAATCAAATGCAATGTTTGCGGCTTTCACAGAGACCCACATAAAGGATCATCACTTTGACAACGAAACATGAATCCCAGATTATAATTTATTCAGATGCGACACAATAAACAGGCAACAAGGGAGGGTTTACCTGTTTGTCACAGAGTTGCTCAATTGCTCGGAATTACTGAACACCTCAAATGATGTAGTTGAAGGTTTGGCAGTAAAAATTTAAAACCAAAACCTTGTCATTGTGGTTGTAAACAAGCCTCCTGATGCAACTTCCCAACAATTCCAGGAACAGTTTTTGAAAATTGACCACTGTCTTTAGAATCTCTCAACTCCTGCCCCAAACATCTTGCTGCTGGGTGATTTCAACTTAAGACACCTAAAATGGAGGAATATGGCAAATAATGTTTTAGTAGAGATAACCCCAGGAGGCAGCTCAGATGAAAATTCACCCACACATGAGACATTAAATCTCTGCAACAAATTCAACTTAAGCCAGCAGAATAGTAGAGCCAACAAGAGTAGCAAATACACTTGACCACATCTTCATTAATAAGGACAATACACTCAGATCATAACAAAATAGAAGTACAGACATGCATGTGCAGGGCTCCTGACCAGCATAGGGTGATCAGTTATAAGGGTACCTTCACCAAATTCAACTTCAATAACGAGAGCATACAGCGGGATCAAATCAACCACGTCCTAAATGATAGAAGCTGGGAAGATATCTTAAACAACACGGATCTAAACCTTTGCTTAGAAAAAATTAACTCTGTGACACTTGAGGTCTGCTCAAGAAATATTAGTTTAAGATGAAAGGAGAGAAGTTTTAAACTAGAAAGAGAGAGACACTTCCTATATAGGCGAAGGCGAAGAATCACAGAGCTGAAAATGTTCCGGTATTTCAAAAGTACGAAAGGGGGCAATGGTCAGAGAAATAGCAAATATCAAACTTAAGCTTAAGGAATCATTCAGGAGATAAGAATGAAATGGCTAGGTCAAAAAAACATCCAGTATTGGACCCCTGCTTAGATGAGATAGGACTTACACAGACGGCAGCAAAGAAATGAGTGAGATACTGAAGTCCCAGTGTGACTCAGCGTATTGTAACCGCTAACCAGACTTAGAGTCGACAGTCTAAATTATTTTTTTTGCGACGGAGACTCAAAATTTGGTTAATTCAAATATTTCTGATATAATCCTAATACAACAAGACTGAAAAAGCAATAACTGACTTGCCCATGCACTCTACCCCAAGCCCAGACTCGTGGAACTCCGTGGTCACCAAGAACTGCTAAAAGCCCCTTTCACGTGTCTTAAGCATTCTATGGAGAGAGAGCATGGACACAGGGGTCATCCCACACTCACTAACACCCCAGACATAGCCCCACTTCACAAAGATGGCAGTAAAGCAACTGCAAAGAATTACAGACCGATAACACTAACGTCCCACATAATAAAAATCTTTGAGCAAGATTGAAACCACATAGATACCCATCAGTTGCACAACACAGGGCAGCATGGGTTTAGACCACTATGACAGTCTTGGATGTTCTGAAGGACAAACAAAATGCATATGTATTATATACAGACTCTTCAAAGGCCTTCAACAAGTGCAATCATGGTGTAATAGCACACAGAATGCGTGATAAAGGAATATCAGTAACTTCCTAACAAACAGAAAACAAAGAGTAAAAGTAAGCAGAGTAAAGTCAGACGAGGTTACAATACAAGGTACAACCCAGGTACAGTACTCGTTCCCATCCTGTTTTTCATCCTCATATCTGACATAGACAGAGATGTAAGCCACAACACCGTGTCTTCCTTTGCAGATGACACACGAATTGCATGACAGTGTCATCCATCGAAGACACTGCAAGTCTCCAAGTGGACATCAACCAAATCTTTAAATGGGCCACAGAAAACAATATGAAGTTCAATGAAGACAAATTTCAATTACTCCACTATGGAAAACTCGAGGTCATTAAAACTGTATCGGAGTATTAAACAAACTCCAACCACACAATAAAACGAAAAACTAACGAGAAATACCTGAGAGTGATAATGTCAGAGTATCTCACTTTCAAAGTATCTACCACATCTACTAGGAAATTGATGGGATGGATAATGAGAATTCAAAACTTGGGATGCCAAGCTAATGATAATTCTCTTCATATCGCTTGTTTTCTCTTGGCAGGAACATTTCTGTCCACTAACGGCCGCTTTCAAGGCAGGCGAAATTGCAGATCTGGAGAATATACAGAGATCTTTCACGGCACGTATATGTATAATAAAGCACATAAATTTCTGGGAATGGTTCAAGTCTCTTGATTTGTACTCCCTGGAACGCAGATGAGAAAGATACATGATAATATTCACTTGGAAAATTCTAGAGGGACTAGACCCTAATTTACACACGAAAATCACTCCCTACGAAAGGAAAAGACTTTGAAGGAGATGCAACATCCCCCCAATAAA
>WNWK01012804.1:0-27500 GCA_009830355.1 Cherax destructor | reverse complement strand
ACAGCTTCATTCTCACTATATTGATCTGTTTATAACTTGATAAGCCCACTACTTGTCAGTAAAGGTTTCATTGACTTTCATTTGTGCCTTTTTCTTATTAATTTGGCAGTACGCTATTTGTATCCAAAATCGATTTTTTTTATGAGAATGTAATTGTAATTATTTATACAGGAAATATTTTGATTGACGATTATCCATACTATTAGTCAGAAACTCGACAACGATAATGTGTATTTTTTATTAACGTTTAATGAACTATTGCCGATTTTCCTTATCATTATTTTTAAATTTTTTCGAGGAGAAAGCTTGTATAGTGGACCCTCCAGCGCATGTGTTCCAGAATTCGAGGAAGATATTTTATTTCCGTCATTTGAAATGATCGTTGGTAATGATTTATCCAGAAAAATATTGAACACTGATTTAGATTTGTATGCCACTTGAAGTCTCTGTAAACACTCGAAAGAGGTTGAATTCTGATTTTATACTTTTTTGTGTACTGGAGAGGATGTTGGTGCTCATAAGTGATTGGGTAAGAGTACGTGTAATCCATCCAAGCCTTTGAAAGTAGTGTAGTGACAGCACTACCAGCCACTTCATGTGCTTCAAGAGGTTTCTTCATCCAAGGTTTTGGGTTGATACTGCCTTCTCGCAGCCAGCGTTGTGTCCACTTAAACACGGTGGACACGCTGACACCAGTCGCTCGAGCAATGGCACTGAGGGACATACCAGAAGCCCTCATAAGCACAAAACTGGCTCGCTCACTCACAGTCGTTTCTTGAAACTTGCGTCGGATCCTCATTATAATACTCTGTGAAAATGAAATTAAAATAATGGCTAGTTTTATTGTAGAGGTACTAAGAAATGTAGACCTAAGTTACAATATCTTGCAACAAACCTGTAACCTTTTCTGTGTGTACTGTTTATATTACTGTATAGTTCATTTTACATTTTTCTCAGCTCAATTCAGTGCCCATCCACATAATGCCACCCACAACAGTCAGGGGGACCGAGACAACACGTTTAAGAAAACATGCTTTCGTCGCCACACGTCCCAGGATTGCCCTCGGGTTTTTCTGTTATGAACTGAAGTCGCTACCACTGTTTCGTTTAAAAGAATTGAAAAGAACAGAGAGTTATGGTGTTCAGATGTTCACCTCAGCGTGTGATGTCGCTAAAGAGAACAACGAATCAAAAACTTTGAATTTCATAACGTGAACAAAAAATGCTGAAATAAAAAGGCAAGCTGAAGACCAGAATAATTAGGCAATTCTTAAAAAAATATTTGCGAGTTTTCCAGCTTTTTTAAGAGGTAAGAGTGTCGTTTATCGAAAAAGCATTTCTCTAGCAGTAATAAAGAAATTTTTAAGAATCAAAGTCTCCAAGTTTCGTGTTACTGACTTACACTCGTCTTGAAAGTAACTCGTGTCGAGTGTAAGTCAGTAACATTAAAATGTCAGCTTCTGCCTCGGCTACATCGAGAGCGACTCTTGACTTAACTTAGCAATACAGACTGAGCGCTAGTTGAAGTTATTACAGAAAGACTTAGTCATTTAGAGGTAGGGAGGGAGCCGCTATTTCTATCAGAATGATAGTCAGCTAAGACCCTTCGTTAAAATGCGATTTGCTTATGTCATCAATAGTTCAGTACCTGCACTGTGAGCACAAGGGTACTTTAACAAACACAGTAAACAAGGAACGAAAAATACTCGAATAACCTTGATCGGCTATAAATAATGAAAAACTAACAGTTTTAAACCATAAACGTTGCTGATGATACATGTAAATAATGAAAAGTTAGTATATACTTGCATTATGATGACAGATATGGGTATACAAACATAATATACACACAGAGTCTTTATTGGGACAAAGTCTCAATAAAGTTCAATGCTGAACCAAATATAGTCCTAATAAACGCTTGTTTTGCACATTGTCTTAATACCCAAATACAGTTAGTGTAAGTGCTGAGTAAATTAAAATATGGTAACCCTTGTATAGTCTTAAGTAAACTAAAGAGAATTAAAATTTACCAACGTAGTTGTAACTAACTTAAGCCAGATAGAAGTATTGTACGAACCTTTAACTACTGAGTGACACTAAATCCTTTACCGATATTTTCCTAAAAATGTTACTAAGAATTAAGTTATTAAGTAAGTAAGTTTATTCAGGTATACACAAATACATTTACATAGAATATCATACATAGCAGCATATGTGTAGAGAACCTAGGATAACCCAAAAAGTCAGACGAGGAGGGACGAAATAGAAAGTATTTTCCACATCGGTTTTATGTTATGTTTTCCAAATAGTCTTAAAATTTCACTAGTTTCCATCCAGCGTAACAATGATCAAGAAAATCGGAAATTTATTTGTAAAATGTATTTGCAAATTTTAAACCATAATTATACCAACATATTTATCCTCTAGATTAAATAAAAATTAGGTAACAAATATCAATGTAAGTGACAAAAACAACTATGTATGTGAGGGACAAAACTATCAAGAGGAAGACCTATTGATAAGGTGTAATATAAAACTTTATAAAATATATGGTAATTTTACCTTGCTGGTGAAGCTTGAAAGAGAAACTTGTATATGTTTGTGATTGTGTAGAAGCTTCTCACAGTGACACAGAGCTGAGAATCATCACTGCCAACTGAGCGAGAAGCAGAAGAATGAGTCAAGCTGAACCCCGTCACTTCTTTTATGGGAGAACTGAGCCACACACTCGCAGCCTATTGGCTATCCTCATCAACCTGAGATCACTCTAGCAGAAAGTGATTGGTGCTTTCTAACATGAGGCAGAACATGTAACTGGTGCTTCCTAACATGAGGCGTGAACGAAGACACAATTAAATATTTTATGCACCTAACGTTTATCTAAAACTCTAATAAGTTTTTGTGTGTACTCACTTATCTGTAGTTGCAAGTGAAAATTTTTGTATGGAATAATCGCAAAAATCTTTCTGAACATAACGAAAAAAACATATTTCATTGTGAATTTCAATTTTTAAATTATTGTAAACTTATGTAAAATATATTTAGTTTGATAAGGCTAAATTAAATTGCGCTTGTTATAATAAGGTTAGGTAAGTTTTTCTAAGTTTTTCTATGGTTCGGTACGACATGTATATATATATATATATATATATATATATATATATATATATATATATATATATATATATATATATATATATATCATATATATATATTATATATATATATTATATATATATATATATATATATATATATATATATATATATATATATATATATATATATATATATATATATATAAGAATGTCAAGCTCTTAGCATGGTTCTATACCTGGCTGACACCTACATCCATCACAGTGTGATCGACAGGGAGGAGCTGCTGACCACAGGGAGGAGTACAAGATGGGCAAGTACAGGGACATAAGCCAACAGTATCAATTTGTCCCAGTGGTATCAGAGACCTTGGGATCACGGGGAAAAAATACCACACGTTTCCTTAAAAAACTGGGTTCCAGACTCATCGACACCACCAGGACTCATGGGCAACCACTTTTGTGTTCCAGCGCATAAGCGTGGCCATCCAAAAGAGAAATGCATGTGTCATACTGGTCTCGCTTCCGGCTTCGGAGGAACTGGAGGAGATTCATAATCTTTGATATTTTGTACCAATATATTCACGTTTGTATTTTCTGACAATGTATAGAATATAGGGGGGTGATAGAAGAAAAAATATTCAAACAGCTCCAGGGAAAACCTTGAGTTTTTCCTGAGGTACGTTTATTGTCTTCTCTGATGATGAGGGTCCCCAGTCCAGTTCTAGAGGTGGTACCTCCATATATATATATATATATATATATATATATATATATATATACATATATTTTCAAATATGCAGTAGAAATAGAATGTATTAAACAATATTAGTATTAGCAGTGTATTCTTAAGTAAATAGTTTAGCAGTAGTGAAAGAGCCAGAGAAACATTGTTTTAAGTTTCGTCTCATAACTGCAGACAATGTGTATGTTTTGGGAGCCACTGTAATGTGAACTTTATTCTCATTCCTCAGATATATTGAGGAATTATTTCTTATATTCAGAGAAGGCTAAACCTATAGAGGTCATACAGCTCCTGGCGGAATAGGAGGCATTCAGGTTCGATCCAAAGAAGGGAAGGAAGGACAGGTTTAATTGTTGGCATCACGAGCGCCTGAGCAGCGTCAAAGAACCCACCTTGATGAGTGTCATCATCACTGATCATCTCTGGTGATGAATCACAGTTGTTGACGTACTCAACATCCACTTGTTGTTGACACTAACCTCAGTAGTGTCACCACCTCTACTCTCACATAACATAAATCTTTGTATCTTCACTTACAATAATATTTATAAACGGAGATAAATACGTTTTTGAAAAGTGAAAATATTAGCGTTATGAAGTACAATTTTATTATCAATTAAATACACTGAGATTCTTCATCATTTATTGAAGTAATGATAATATTATTGAACACTAATAATATGACCAGCAGGTGACAGTGGTAGTAGAAGTGGAAGGGAACATAATGATCGCATTAATATATGACAAAATTAATAAACATCTAAGTGTGTTGAATGAGAATCTCCAGGCAGAATACAGACAGACTGGTAAGGTGACCCACCAGGAGGATAACAAACATTCCCTGAAATTTGAAAAAAATATTCCATTAATGACTTACATGTGAACATTAGGAAACCAATTGTTTTGGAGTATATATAAACATGCAGTGTATAATATATATTATTTTCTTAATCATATTTTTTTTATCACTCGTAAACACTGATCAATATGAAACTGAGAAACAGCTGTGAATTTCGGTCTTTGAACCCAAAATATTTTCGTCAATTTTTTCTTGTTTTCTTTATATTCAAGTAGTTTTTTTCTTTTTCAATCGTTCTGAAAAAAAGTATTTACCCAAATATTACTGAGAGAGAGTGCCTCGTTGACTGTGATCTTGGTGGGAACATGATCACACACAGTGGAGTTGGGTTCCTCAGCTATCAACCACTGGAAGAACAACCCAGCCTCCGTCATCGACGTTATCCTGAGAGGAAGATATATAGTATAAAATACCGATACAAAAGAGGTAAATGCTACATTACTCGATCTTTTATTAACAGCGTTTCGCCCACACATTATGCTGTAACAAGTCACAAACCGATTTATCTGGAAACATAGGATGGGTCTATATGCATGGAGGATAGAGGTGAGGAGTCAGGTGATGTGTGTAGAAACTATTACCTTGGAAAGACTAAAAACAGGTTGGACAAATATATGGCTGAGAAGTGTTGGATTTGAAAAGAACCTGCCTAGCATGGGCTAGTAGACCTGTTCCAGCATTCCTTTATAATATAATCTTGTTACCAAATGGAATGCCGATCAATAGGTTTCCTGGCAAGAGGCTCCACTGTTTTAGAATCCGTTGTTCTGGTTGAAATTTGTCGTTTATTTCTACTAACACCTTGACACCAAGACTAAACTTGTCAGTATAATAGTCTACTTCCTTCATGTCCTCCATATTTACAACAACTGAAGAATGTTCTTTCACTGAACAAGCGATTCCTACATTTCACTCTCCTAGTCATTGCATCAGAGACTGAACACGCCATGCACATAACATCCCAAACTTACCAGATGTGACACTAACAAAAGAATATACAGTATTATCTACTGTCAAGCACCTCTCTAATATTCTCTTCAGCACCGAATTCTAGCAGAGACCTCTGCCTTCACTTCAAAAGAAGATATCAGAAGCAAAGGTCACCACCAGCAGGTTTAATTCACTGCATGGGTATGCACCATCCCTTGCAACGATTGTTACAAAATATACATAGGCGAAACATTGAGACACCGTCACACTCGCATTTTTAACAATACGCCAGTTAAGTAAAAGGACACAAATGCAACTAATGTGACATTTTATTGAGGCAACGTTTCGCTCTCCAGGAGCTTTATCAAGCCGGCTTGATAAAGCTTCTGGAGAGCGAAACGTTGCCACAATAAAATGTCACATTAGTTGCATTTCTGTCGTTTCAATTAACATATTGTCGGTACTTCTACCAATATTAATACAATAAGCCAGTTGAACGAAGGACTTGAAGAACGCTCGTGTATTACACCCAAACTCCAGCAACCATTTAATTTACTAGATTTATGTCAGTATCTGCACGATCCGGAAAGGTATCTCCGTATTGCATAACCCGAGGCCCCTGTACCGCAATGTTCGCGAAAATATCTACCAGTGCGTGAAGTATTAATGTTGTAGATTTAAAACAAATCATGTTTAGTATTCTCAGGTTATCACAGGGACACTAGTATCCCATTTTTCTCTGTCCAAACTTTCCATTAAGTAACATCAACTTTGAAGCTAAACCGAAAAGGAATTCTCTTATCATCTCAGAGGGACGAAAATCCTAAAATACTCCAGCACAATAAGTTTCAAGCCAATCAGGATTTGCATTATCAAGTTAGCAGCATTGAAAGATGAACACAAATGGATGAATCACTCAGAAATTATATCATGAAAATCAGCTTTTAAGTTTTCATAGTTTTTTCCATAAAAAGGGAAATTGGGACCATTTTCTTTGATCACGAGTCCCTCACCAGCATCAAGGCAAAATAAAACAATAATGTAAATTGATACTATACAATTTCGATATTAAAAAATGACAAAATGGGACCCATGCACTCCAAAGGCGGGTCGTCATCTGACTAAGACCAGCGTCAGGACACACTTGACCTGTTTCCTAACGAACCTTACAGAACCTAACCATAAAATAATCACAAAGGCACCTTTATACTTTTATTTCACATCACACCGTCATCTAATTAGGAGACATCTGTTTCTGAACTCCTGAAGATGTGCCACTGGGTTCAACATTCCAGGTTGCTGGTAATGGGTTCAACATTCCAGGTTGCTGGTAATGGGTTCAACATTCCAGGTTGCAGGTAATTAGTTCAACATTCCAGGTTGCTGGTAATGGGTTCAACATTCCAGGTTGCTGGGAATGGGTTCAACATTCCAGGTTGCTGGTAATGGGTTCAACATTCCAGGTTGCTGGTAATGGGTTCAACATTCCAGGTTGCTGGTAATGGGTTCAACATTCCAGGTTGCTGGTAATGGGTTCAACATTCCAGGTTGCAGATAATGGGTTCAACATTCCAGGTTGCTGGTAATGGGTTTAACATTCCAGGTTGCTGGGAATGGGTTCAACATTCCAGGTTGCTGGTAATGGGTTCAACATTCCAGGTTGCTGGGAATGGGTTCAACATTCCAGGTTGCAGGTAAAGGGTTCAACATTCAAAAATGGTTGCTGGTAATGGGTTCAACATTCAGGTTGCTGGATGGGTTCAACATTCGGTTGCTGGTAATGGGTTCAACATTCCAGGTTGCAGATAATGGGTTCAACATTCCAGGTTGCTGGTAATGGGTTTAACATTCAGGTTGCTGGGAATGGGTTCAACATTCCAGGTTGCTGGTAATGGGTTCAACATTCCAGGTTGCTGGGAATGGGTTCAACATTCCAGGTTGCAGGTAAAGGGTTCAACATTCCAGGTTGCTGGTAATGGGTTCAACATTCCAGGTTGCTGGTAATGGGTTCAACATTCCAGGTTGCAGGTAATGGGTTCAACATTCCAGGTTGCTGGTAATGGGTTCAACATTCCAGGTTGCTGGTAATGGGTTCAACATTCCAGGTTGCTGGGAATGGGTTCAACATTCCAGGTTGCTGGTAATGGGTTCAACATTCCAGGTTGCTGGTAATGGGTTCAACATTCCAGGTTGCTGGGAATGGGTTCAACATTCCAGGTTGCTGGGAATGGGTTCAACATTCCAGGTTGTTGGTAATGGGTTCAACATTCCAGGTTGTTGGTAATGGGTTCAACATTCCAGGTTGCTGGTAATGGGTTCAACATTCCAGGTTGCTGGTAATGGGTTCAACATTCCAGGTTGCTGGTAAAAGGTTCAACATTCCAGGTTGCAGGCAATGGGTTCAACATTCCAGGTTGCTGGTAATGGGTTCAACATTCTAGGTTGCTGGTAATTGGTTCAACATTCCAGGCTGCTGGGAATGGGTTCAACATTCCAGGTTGCTGGTAATGGGTTCAACATTCCAGGTTGTTGGTAATGGGTTCAACATTCCAGGTTGTTGGTAATGGGTTCAACATTCCAGGTTGCTGCTAATGGGTTCAACATTCCAGGTTGTTGGTAATGGGTTCAACATTCAAGGTTGTTGGTAATGAGTTCAACATTCCAGGTTGTTGGTAATGGGTTCAACATTCCAGGTTGCTGGGAATGGGTTTAAAAACTTTCTTCGTAGGGGAACTGCCAATTATTGCAAGAATCTTGTCTTAATTACTACACACATACTTTTTAAATTTTGAAGGCAATCGGACGAGGTGTTTTTGAGTTATGGCCAAAATAGAAACGAAAAGTTGTTGGAAGGAAACAAGAAAAAATCAAGGCAACCTTCATGGCTACTAAGCAACAAGGACACACGACTCGTCGTTACGGAAATAAGAAAGAAACGTGAAACATTTAGGTATATATTCCGAAATGTTTTGCCTGCACCGTAAGATTCTTCAGTCGAATATAGAGGCAGAGGAATCAGTGGAGATGTAGAGACGATGTAATCAGTCCACCACCCTCTAAGAAGTAGTTTTAAAGTGTTCTGTCCCTCGGCCTGGATGATAGACGTATTATCCTGATTTTTCTTTTACCATCGTACTACTCCTACGCACATTTAAGTAAATCAGGTATTACTAGCTCATTCCTCCCTGCATTTCATTCGCCCTTTACTACGTTCAAGGCTTACTGAGGAAAAATTATCTCATACTTACGAAATTGAAAAGAAACACTACAATGACAAGAACTATTAAGAGAAAGGGATGGAAACTCAGATCAGTGTATACAAATACAGATACGTGCACTGCTGTATGTGTAGTATATAGTGGGTTTAAATAGTTTACTTGTCATCAATGTGTTTATGACAGAAAGAAGTATTTCATGCTGTGTATTTTATTTCTACAAGATATTTAGCTTTGAAGGGTATTTTATTTTACCTTTTATTTAAAGCTGGCACAAGTGGGCTGTCCTGTTGACCAACCATTGCAAGCATGTCCTGCATAAATTCTTCTCTGGACTCGTAAAATGAACACTTGCCTGCAATAAATATATTCTGTAACTTAAATTTTACCTCCGTACATTGGTTCACATTCGAGGTTCGATCTAAATCACATTTACCAAACAGCAACAGTAATAAATAACTAAAAGAGGAAAAAAAGATTGAAGAAACGTAAAGGAAGAAGAATGACGGTGAAGGATGTTGAGTTTTTCTGAAGATTCAAGGAAGACTTCGCACAAGAAAAACCAGAGCTGATAGTGAGGAAGTCAGGCTGGATCTGGTGTTCCCAAAATCTTCAGCTCATGAAATTTCAGATTGTTCAACGACCTTCAGACATTTATTATATGAAAATAATTTAATAAATAGTACTTTAACTAATAATAATAATAATAATAATAATAATAATAATAATAATAATAATAATAATAATAATAACAATAATAATAACAATAATAATAGTAATAATAATAATAATAATAATAATAATAATAATAATAATAATAATAATAATAATAATAATAATAATAATAATAATAATAATTTCATAAAAAATAGGTAATATTTAAATTACGAAAAATATAAGATTTAACATACCCCTTTTTACTGAAACTGATGATATAATTAATGGGAAGGATGCATCTAATGAACGTCAATAAAGTCACTAGCATTTGTTGGGCGAGTGGCGAGTTTTCGTCGCAAGTCACCACCTTGGTGCGACTCCCATTGGTATGGGTGTTGAGAATGTACTGACCCTCCAACAGTTTAAGGTGAGGGAGTACGCTTAGTACGGGAAGTGAACAGGGATACTACACGTACATAGATCCTTCCCAGGACAGGAGAGATAAGAGAGACGAAGAGGAGAGTGGAAAGTCACATATATACAACGCAAAGCACGTTCCCAGATGTTTAATGACCCTCTTTTGACCACCAGCCATTTATCGACACCTTCGATAATCCTATAGAACCCTTTGGGGTCGATATTAACCACCATGGAAAATAATGGGATAGACGAAGAGGAGCCAGAAACATCCAAATAATAATGGAAGATATAAACTTACTAAAAGTAGTTTAACATAAAAACAACAGTGCCATATAACATATTTCAATTGTACAGGCCTACCAGACCCGTTGCCTGGTAGGCCTGTACAATTGAAATATGTCTCTCAATGACACAGCTACATGTGAGAGACGCAAGTATAACCAATGTGTATGTTTACCTGGAAGGGTAATAGGTATTCTTCCTAGCCTGAACTTATTAATGTAACCTTATTAGTATTTAAATCTATAATTAAAATGAATGTTTCCTATAATTTTCTTCTAAAATACTGGATTCAGAGAGTTCACGATGAAATGTATGGAGATGAAATTAGATTGTTGGTTAAGGGAAAATTTGTAAATGGTTCAATAACAAATAAGTTAAGCCTATATGTAGAAGATGATGTAATTATGTAGAGTTAGGCGGCTACATGTTGAAATGAGTGAGCATTCAAAACATTCCATCTTATTACCGAAAGCGTTATCTGACAACCTTAATTGTTTTAAATGAACATAAAATTGTAATGCATTGAGGGGTACAAGATACTTTAAATTGTATTAGAGGAATTCTCTGGATTCCGCAAGGGGAGCAGAATGTTAAAAAGTGTATTTACACTTGTGTAATATGTCGTCGTGTTGATGCCAGAACCTATATGTACCCTGGACCTCCACCATTACCAAGGGAACGTGTACAATTTTTAAAGCCATTTACTCTAATGTAGTGGCTATAGTGTTCCACTTACTTTAACTGGAAATCCAGATGGTGGTCCCTCGAAAGTTTAGGTGGGTTTATTTACATGCACCACAACCCAGGCAGTGCATTTATAAATGACCCCATGACTTGTCTGCAGAGCAGTTTATACAACTGTTTAGAAAATTTGCACCTAGAAGATCCTGCCCATGAGTAATGATTTCAGATAATATCACTAATTTTGAAGCGGATACACAATATTTAAGACAGTTACAGGAGAATAATAATGTACAATCTCTGTTATCCCAGAGAGGATGTGTCTGGAAATTCATCGCTCCCAGAGCTTCCTGGCAGGGTGGTTTTCATGAACGAATGATAGTAACAGTAAAGAGATGTCTATGTAAGGTGCTACACAGGATAAGAATTAGTTTGGAGTAATTCCGTACTGTGTTGGTAGAGGCATTCTTCCTCTAAGATTCGTAAGCCAGTAATGAGTAAGATAGATTAGTGTTGAAGGTTTTATGTCGATCAGATGAGGCATTCACAAATTACACTATGTAAAAATTTTTGTTCCTGGCAAGTAAGTGTTATTTGCCAACTCCTTTTATTGCAAAACAATAGAAAATGCCCATTATTCCTTTTAAACTTTACTTTTGTGGCTTACAGGATGAATTTTTGACAAAACAGGTAGACTCCAGGTAAACATGGCTAAATTTCAATATTTTTTGCTAGTTTTGGATGAAAAACAAAAACATAAAAATAAATAAAATTTAAATAAATAAAATAAAATTTACACAAATTTTATTTTAAACTTTCTGAAACATATTTACAAAGTTAAAAATGAGAATTTTTTCTAGATTTGCGAGCATGCAATAAATCAATTTCCCGTTTAAGCCTCAAATGTAGTCTCCCATTATGTTTTCATTATAAGATCCCTGATATCTGTGTTCAAAGTCTATTATATCTTGGTGGAAGCGCTGCCCTTGCTCCTCTAAGTATGCTCCCATATTGTAGAAATTGTCAAGATGAGCATTAAGGATATGAACCTTAAGGGACATCCTACAGCCCATCTGACCATAGCTTTTTACGAAGGTCTCAACAAGTTCTACATAATTGTCAGCCTTGTTGTTGCCCAGAAAGCCCTGTGCTACAGCAATAAAACTCTCCCAGGCTTCCTTTTCCTTCTCTGTGAGCTTCTTTGGAAATTCTGAGCACTCCATGATTTTCCTGACTTGTGGTCCATTGAAGATGCCAGCCTTCACCTTTGCCTCTGATAGCTTGGGAAAGAAGTCTTGAAGATACTTGAAGGCTGCAGACTCTTTGTGAAGAGCTGTACCAAACTGTTTCATTAGCTCTAGTTTGATGTGTAATGGAGGGACCAGAACCTTTTGAGGATCCACCAATGGTTTATGTTTGATATTATGTCTTCCTACTGAGAACTCAGTCCTTTGAGGCCAGTGCTTCCTCTGGTAATGTGCTGCTCTGTCTCTATTATCCCAGTGACAGAGATAACAGGGAAACTTGGTAAAACCTCCTTGGAATCCCATAAAAAATGCCACCATTTTGAGGTCTCCAGTAACCTCCCAGCCATACTTATCATAGTTCAAAGCTTCCAGTAGAAGTTTGACACTGTTGTAGTCCTCCTTAAGATGCATTGAATGAGCCAATGGAAGAGATGAATACGTGTTCCCATTGTGCAGACGTACAGCTTTTAGGCTTCTGGAGGAGCTGTCAGTGAAGAGTCTCCACTCATCTGGATTGCATGCAATTCCAATTGCATCAAACAGACCTGATACATCATTAGAGTAACACAACCTGTCTTCATTAGTGAAGAAGCTTGAGAAATGTTGGTGACGTTTCCTTTGGCTTGTCACCTGCACACTTTCATCCACCAAGTCCCACTTCTTGAGCCTTGAAATCAAAAGCTCAGCATTTGACTTTTTCAAACCAAGATCTCTGATAAGGTTATTGAGGTTTGTTTGGTTTGGGTAGTAAGGATTCCTCCCAACAGCTGCATCTGTGAGATCATAGTCTTGTTCACTGTGCTCTTCATTTTCTGATTTGCTGCTTTCTTCTTCTGACGGTTGACTTCTTACTGGAGGTGTAGGTACAGGAAGATCAGCACTGTGTGGTACTGGTGCAACAGAAGAGGGAAGGTCTGGATAAGAAACAGCAGGCGCATTTTTCCCAGTTCGGTGTTTGGAAGGATCCACCAGGCAGAAGTAGCAGTTGGTTGAGTGATCAGTGGGTTCACGCCATATTCTAGGAGCAGCAAACTTCATGGCTCTTTTGTCTCCTCTATACCATCCTGTAAAAGAACAAAAAAATGTTCCTATTCAAGATTTTACCCTTCATATAACTAATGACTTTCTTACCTTCCAATGTTTTCTTACAATGCTCACCAGCAAAATGAGGTGTCCAGGTCTTGTCTTGGACCCCAACTGGCATGCCAAAATATGCTTTGTAAGCTTCACACATTTTTTTAGATGCTGTTACAGAGACCTTCTTTACTCTCGTCTTAATGAATTGACCACAAATGTTGCAGAATGCATCTGGAGAATGATTGCAGCCTCTTGATGCCACTTCACTTCTTCTGAAGTGTCTTCTCAGGCAGCCAGAGCTGAACTGAATGCTGGTTTGTGATCCCTTGTTGTTATATTTGCCAAGCAAAACCCTAGAACATAATAGTTTTACATCAGTCTTTCTTGAAAGTGTTCCAGAAGTGTCCTGACCACAACAGCAAAGTTCTGGGACCAAAATTGCTTTTTTAAATTTTGTTTAGTTATAAAGAATTGGGAAATGATGCTTTTTTCCCAGGAACACGACAGAAGTGAAATTTTGTTACTTAGTGTTAACACATGAAAAACAATTTATAAGATTTTACAATTTCTTTAATAAAATTTGCAAATTTAAACCAACAAGATAAACTGATTATAAAAAATAAATTATTATACCCTGGCATGTCGAGCTTAAAGTCTTTTTTCATAAAAGCCAATTTATTAGATATTATCATTATTATGGGGAGTGCTAAATCTGTAGGGATTATTCAGTGCCTGTAGGGGGGGGGGTGTAAGGGATTCAGGCTTAATTCAGGGAACTGGAGCACAGATCCAATTCCCAGATCAAGAGCTCCTCACCAGCATCAACCAACCTCCCTTGAGGGGTATTTATTTAATAATATTGATAAATTAAAAAAAAAATCTGCTCAAATAGAATTGAAAGCTTTAAGGTATTTTATGGTATTTTAACTATGTTAATAAATTGTCAAATTTGCACCTACACAGACTTAACTTATGGTGTACTGTAATGCAGTTTTTGTAAGATGTTTCAGTCATTAAACACTGAAGCTGTTCAAAAGAGATATTCTTATTTTGATGTGACTGTAAAAAAAAACCTATATTTTACACATAAAAACTGGTAAATGCGCTTTTACACACATTAGAGTTAAATTTTAAGTCCAAACAGTCAAGGTTTAAAAATTCAAATTTCTACTCCAAGAATCTTTGAATGGTCTACATAGTACTGACCAGAGGTCAACTGTATATACCAATAGTTGCATGAACTGTTCCTCAGTTACAGCAACCCAGCTTTGAAACATTTAGGTGCCCCTTAGGAGATACCTAACAATCCTTTACAAACTTCTGGAGACTTCAATTCTCCTACAAGAAGTGAGCCAACCTACTTGTTTATACCACTTGAGCAATACTATCAGCTTCAGGATTTCAGTGACTTTCAGAGACCTTTTCATCTTTTGGCTGATTACTGTTGTAATTGATTGCCACTATTTTCTGAAAGCTTCAAGCCCACAGGTGTTCTCGTATTATATGATCAAATATGGTGGGTTTGTAGGACCACAAGAACATTTATTATGGAAGTGTTTGCCCACTGAGAACTTTGTAATATATTGGGTTGATGAAGAAGCCAATGAGCACAACATTAGAATGACAGACCTTCCTCGGGGAGAAACGTTTTATTGACAAAGCTTAAAGTTAGGAAAACACTGGGTTGACAAAGCTTCCAGTGAGCGAAACACTGGGTTGACAAAGCTTCCAGCGAGCGAAACACTGAATTAATAAAACTCCCAGCATGGACAATGATGGGCAGAAGTTTTTAATATCTAGACATGCTAAGAATGAAAATTTTATAAACTTTAGTTTTTTTTTTTTTACAAAACTCTATAAAGATTACAAAACAAATATGTATATTTATATGTTCTCATAATTCACCCATAAATAATCTTGAAAGGAAATATGAAAATCTTCAGGAATATAATTGGAATTACATACATAGAGAGATATATCTTGATGAAATATATCCTGCCATATTATCGTCAGCTTGAAGGCAATTTTCCACTAAATGAATAAAATTCTATGAAAACAATTACTTTTCTTGAAAATAAAATATAACAATAATTCATAGCTAAAGAATTTTAATCAGGGCACTACTAAGTTAATATAAAATTAAGTCTAACTCACACCATTCGCATTAATTTAAAGACCTATATATCAGTAAAGGATAAATACCTGTTACACATACATGTGATTTGGCATAATTTTTTAATAAAATTACTAATGCAATGTGTATCATTTATTTTGAAAAACAACCTGTCTTGGTGAAGTCTTGAGCAATAATAGACTTGAAACCAATATTGTTCCCGGCAATGACGTGGTCGCCCCGTCGCACCAATGTGTCTATAACTTCTTGGAACTGTCCATGTGATCGAAATATGAGACGACCAGTCTTCTCTGCATCGGCTATCTCCCGGTATATACCAGACTTCGCTGACTGAAAGCAAATATATATATATATATATATATATATATATATATATATATATATATATATATATATATATATATATATATATATATATTCATATTAACTTTATTAATAGACAGAATACATTGACAGAAAACAAAAATTAATACATTGGTGCAATATATCAAAGGTTATGAATCTCCTCCGGATGCGAGCCCAGTATGCAGCATGCATTTCCCCTCTGGATGGCCACGCTGAGGCGCTGGAACATGAAAGTGGCTGCCCTTGGGTCCCTGGTGGTGTCGATGAGTCTGGAACCCAGTTTTTTATGAAAACGTGGCATTTTTTCCCATGATCCCAAGGTCTCTGATCCCACTGGGACAAATGGATACTGTTGGCTTATGTCCCTGTACTTGCCGATCTTGTACTCCTCCCTGTGGTCAGCAGCTCCTCCCTGTGGTCAGCAGCTCCTCCCTGTCGCCCGACACTGTGATGGATGTAGGTGTCAGCCAGTGTCGACACACAGGTATACTCCCATGCTAAGAGCTTGCCATTCTTCCAAGGATAGATGGTGATCCCGTCGGGGCGGTTTGCTGGGTTGTGGGTATTGTTGGCTGCTAGTGGTCTGGGCTCTCTATCGGCTGGGCATCCAGCTGATGTCGTTGACCTCATTGTGTCTTGCATGCCAGCTCTTGGTTTGGGAGCAGTTAAGACCATGTAGACTATATTGATCGGTTTGCGTATCGCCGCAAATACACGTATATTCGGTGTGAATTGGGGCAGCAAGGCGCAGAGTCACTGCGCCTTGGTCTTAGGGTAGAAACGTGTTCCCATTGCCGAAATGGGAACTGTTTGGAGAAAGTCCCCAGAGTGATGTGCACTCACAGCTTGGAGACAGACGGGTAGTCTCCCTGTCTGATGCTACAGCCCAAAGCATGTTGGCAAGCACCTTTTCAGCGATGGGACCATCCCAACTTGACTGTTTGTCGGCCAGTGTGCACTAGGTTTTGTTAACTATAAATATATGTATATATATATATATATATAGTTAACAATAATAATAAAATATAGGGAGGAACCACCTGGAACTGTCCTGGGGACCCTTATCATCAAAGAAACGAATAAATTTGCTTCAGGGGGAAAATTCAAGGTTCTCCCGGAACCTGTTTGAATATTGTTTTCTCCTACCACCCCCTATATTCTATGTAGACTTTATTTAAAGACAAAATACTTTGACAAAAATACAATAGGGAGTAGAACAACATAGATAACATGATAACATCTCAGAGCAACATCTCGAATACTTCGTCCAGCTCCCCAGCGGTGGGCCGCATGGCAAGAATGCTGCAGGCATTTTCCCTCTGGATCGCAATACTGAGTCTCTGAAAGAGGAAGCTGGCCGCCTTGTGATCCTTGGTTTCTATGATGAGTTTTTCACCCAGCTTTTTGAGGAATTTTAGAGCACACTTGCCCCATGTCCCAAGGGTCTCCGATCCTGTTGGTATATATATATATATATATATATATATATATATATATATATATATATATATATATATATATATATATATATGATGTTGCATGATGATCCCATGATGTTGCAGTGTCTGCAGACACTGCAACTTCATGGGATCTTGCTGCAAGGAATTCTTCAACACTTGTCCAATATTTGGTCGAAGACCTACTTACACTAGTGGATGGTACTACTGTGATCCCGCCTCCTCCTGCTTCGACTCACCTGACCACAGTATATAAGCCACTTTTACGGCCCTATGCTATACTTTCTACGAGACTGATTGACTGAACACTTCGACTCCAGGCTGAGGGACTAATTACCTCAAACTAGTCCTCCCTTTACACATTTCTGCTTTCTATTGGACTGATGAAGCCACTGTGTGGGGAAACGTTTCTTCATTAAAGATTCCCATATGTTGCATAAGTGTCTCAATCTTCAACTTGTCAGTTTTAAACCATTTGTCACTGAGGAGTTTGTGGAGGCCAATAACTTTATCAGTGAAAGCAAAGAGGGAATGCATGAGAGTATAGTTACACGACCATTCTTGTATGGGTGTGAAGCATGGGTGGTGAATGTTGCAACAAGGAGAAGGCTGGAGGCAGTGGAGATGTCATGTCTGAGAGCAATGTGTGGTGTGAATATAATGCAGAGATTCGTGGTTTGGAAATTTGGAGGAGGTGCGGGGTTACCAAAACTATTATCCAGAGGGCTGAGGAGGGGTTGTTGAGGTGGTTTGGACGTTAATAGAGGATGGAACAAAGTAGAATGACTTCGAGAGTATATAAATCTGTAGTGGAGGGAAGGCTGGGTAGGAGTCGGCCTAGGAAAGGTTGGAGGGAGGGGTTAAAGGAGGTTTTGTGTGCGAAGGGCTTGGACTTTCAGAAGCATGCGTGAGCGTATTTGATAGGAGTGAATCTAGACAAAGGGTTTTTAGGACTTGACGTCCTGTTGGAGTGTGAGCAAGGTAACATTTGTGAAGGGTTTCAGGGAAACCGGCAGGCCGGACTTGAGTCCTGGAGATGGGAAGTACAGTGTCTGCACTCTGAAGGAGAGGTGTTATTGTTGCAATTTTATAACTGTAGTGTAAAGCACCCCTCTGGCAAGACAGTGATGGAGTGAATGATGGTGAAAGTTTCTCTTTTTCGGGCCACCCTGCCTTGGTGGGAAACGGAGAATGTGTTAATAAAAAATAAATCAATGTAATATTTCAGTATTCTGCATCGAGATTAAAGTTTAATATTTCTGTGACTCACTTTTAGAAAAATAGCTGTTGCAGAGTCTTTTTCCCATATCAGCGTAACAGATGGGTCGTCCATCACATCTCGTAGTGTTTGGTAAGGTTGAGGGATGTGTCTCACTGCCAGGAGTGCCATGAGGTTGCCAGAGTAACTCCGTGTTAACACCAGTGTCACCATCATCCACACCATCAACACCACCCGCTCCCACAGCCAGAATATAGGCAGCGTCGTATCTGTAATGATGGATGGAGTTGTCGTGCTGAATAGGTAAAAATTTGTCAATTTCCAAGAACTCATTTAAAATTAACTCTTTTCAAAAAAAATTCTCTTGTACGTTTAAAGATATGTTTTTTTCATTTAAATTAATGTAAAAAGTATTAATTTTGTACCAAAAGAACCTTAGAAAACTTACCTAACCTTATTATAACAAGCGCAATATAATATAGCCTAATCCACCTAAATAAATTTTAGATAAGTTTACAATAATTTCATAATAAACAAACACAATGAAATATATTTAGATAAGGAAAAAATTGTATATCAGATTGGAGGGAGGGAGTATGGAAGAAGTAAATGTGTTTAGGTATTTGGGAGAAGACTTGTCGGCGGATGGTTTTACCTTGTTGTAATAATATTCTAATATAGCCGAAGGTGACGTGTAACCAGTAGTTGTGGTCATCACTCTTGAGAGAGACACAGGAATACATGAGGAACACTGCAGCAGCAAGCACCACCAGCATCCCCAGGATGGCCGCCCACACCAGTGGTGCCAGGGGAAACAGGAACCCCCAGGGGTCCACCTTTGGAAGACCTCGACCCGCCAAGTATCTCCAGTAATCTAATATCAGTGGTACAGTATAGTCCACCGCCTCGGCTCGCCATCTATCAAGCATGTAAGGTCCAGCGCCCATAGTTACTTCCTGTAGGAAAACAGACGAGGTGTTATGAAATTACAAAAACCTTTTCATGCATTATCAAGAAAATTAATTTATCAGAAGCAAATATCAGTAAGACAAGTTTTTAGTATACTTAACAAAATCCGATATAATATTCATTTTTCATCATTTCATATAGATACTTAAAATTTCCCAACCCAGCTGGCACAAATTAATGTATTTTTAGAGAATTCAGTAAATTAATAACTTTCAAACCGTCCTTGTAAGATACAGCCAATGATTAATTGTTTATTGCAAGTATGACTGTTGGTTGCTAACCCAGATATCCCTATCTCAGTGGGTTAACGCAAGAAAATATATAAATCAAGTTACACCAAGAAGGTGAGACTCTCCACCACCGCCCACCATAGGGACGGGAGGCCTTCTCATCTCCCACCGCCATGGGGTGTGGGGAGGCCCAAGGACCATGGACCACATGGGGAGTGTCATGGGCCATTTTTCCCTCAGCCCAGGCTTACCACACAGTTTGAGGTATGGCAGATGATGCAGCCAACCAGTCACAAAGCCATGGAAAGAATTCACCCAACAATGAAAGAAGAGGCACATGTCAGGTGTTTGGAGAGTATTGAGCACGCAACAGGGATGGCCTTATTCGTGCACACAATGGGTGTGCTGGATCACATAGGCCCCAAGCAGAGAGCAGTCCACAGCCTCCACAGGCAGATGACAATTCCAATGGCAACCTATTCACTTGCGAAAATCTTCTGCTGGCATTCAAATCCACTGCTAGCAGTACCCTATCCCACATTCCTAAAGCGGCTCGTCCAAATGCAGCAGGGAAATTCACAGACCTTCTAAAGCAGGTGAATGGAGGCTCCACCAACTTAGAAGCCCGAGGCACCATTAAAGCATGGCGCAACCTACTCCTGTTTGACAATGCCTGCCTTGCAGTTCCTGAAAGACGAGGCAAATGCTGACCACTTCAGTCATCAAGGCAGTGCGCAACTACCCAATAACAGATAATTAAGTCCCTCTGCCCCATCATCGCAGGAATCACAAAGGTAAACCCAAGAAAAATTCCACTGAAAACAAGAAAATTTGCTCACGGGTTAGCAAAAAAATCGAAGAGGGTAACTCAGTGGGAGAAATCGGAATAATTACAAGTGACGACACTGTAGCTCCCAAAGATGAGGCCACAGCCCAAGCACTAAGAGACAAGCTTCCGACAAGGGACACCATAGCCATCAACAACAACCCTGAGGGAGACCCCATCACTGAACAATTAAGTTTGCCAGAATCAGAAGTCTATAAGGCGATAGTGTCATTTCCAGCAGGATCTGCAGGAGGTTACACTGGAATTCGACCACAACACCTGAAAGATATGGTAAATCCAGTATTTGGCGCATCTGCATCAATTCTTCTCAATGAGCTAACAACCTTCGTCAACTGCCTGGCTGGGCGGATTCCATAAGAAATTAAACCTTTCTTTTTTGGAGCCTCATTATGCGCTTTGAAGAAGAAGGATGGGGGAATCAGACCCATTGCTGTTGGTAACACTCTTCGTTGTCTCATTGCCAAAGCAGCAGTAAGAAACATTCTCCTAGAAGCTGCCAGTTTACTCAAGCCATACCAACTGGACTTTGGGTTCTCTCAAGGCAGTGAAGCCGCAACTCATGCGGCAAGGGCCTACATCAGGGACCTACCAGAAGACAAGGCCGTAGTCAAATTTGACTTTAGAAATGCCTTTAAAATGGTGGAAAGGGATGTGGGCTTGCCGGCCGTTCAGGATCGGTTCCCCAGTCTTTTTTCCTTCATTTCAGCTGGCTACAGCAAACCCTCAATTCTTTTGCTTGGCGAACATGAATGAGGTTGAATATTGCATTTGATTCCTGAGCTGTTTGTATCGAATATCAGTGTTAAATTAACCTAACTTCTAGAGGTTTGAAAGTCTGTCCCACGTAATATCAGTTGCAGCTATTACATCCAATCCTGTAAATATCATCAAAACAGTGTTGAGGGGAATTCTTGATTAAATTATTTTTAACCCTCTGTGATCCACTCGCTCCACTTCTCTTCTGATTGGTAGTAAGAAGAGTAGTAAGTAACTTCCAGACAACGCTGCGACCTCAACATCTGGTACCTGGATTATGACACTCTACCAGGTACTAAAGAGTCTGCTAGAGGACCTACAATTGGTGAAGACACGGGGAGAAGCCTTGGGACTCATCCTCAATCCCTCCAAGTGTAAAATCATTACAACGAACCGAGAAATAATCACAGCTGTGCGAACAATCCTCCTTGAAGTCTCCACTACCACTCCATCCAACAGCGCCCTCTTGGGAGCACCACTGGGTCATCAAGCCATCGACACGGTCCTTAAGGACAAACTGAATGACCCGAAGAGAATGGAGGAGAGAATAAGTGATCTTGATGCCCATGATGCCCTGTATCTCCTCACAAGGTGTCCTACTCTGCCAAGACACACTTACTTACTGAGGTGCGCAACCTTTTTTGACAATCCAACACTCAACGAATATGACGCACTCCTGAGATCAATCTTTAAGAAGGCACTCAATCTGTCCCTGGAAGATCGGCAGTGGGATCAGGCAACACTCCCAGTGCGACTGGGAGGTATAGGGGTGCGCAAAACAACGCAGGTAGCTTTACCTACATTTCTGTCTTCATGTTTGGCTTCCAGTGGATAAATTAAGAAGATTGTCCCCGAACGCTTGAGAGACGCGGTAGGAGCTCAAGACTCCAGGTTCATTGAAGCAGCCGTGCGGACTCCTCCAGGAGACCAACTCCTCCCAAAGAGCACAAACAGTCCCATTGGGACAACCGATCACGGAAAAAATCGCCAACACAATGCTCACCAACGCTTCAGGAATGGACAAAGCTCGTCTCCTAGTGGTGAAGGCACAACATTCAGCTGTCCCCAGTTCCTCCCTGAGCACTCGACTCGACCCACAGGCCATTCGGATTGGTGTTGCTCTTCGCCTAGCCGCCCCCATACTAACCGAACATAGGTGTATATGCGGCAGGGAGACGGTTGATCAATTCGGACTTCATGGTCTCGTGTGTCACGAAGGTCAACGACATCATAAAGAGAAGCCTCGCCAGAGCCCGTTTCCCAGCCCAACGGGAACCTCAAGTGCAGAGGTCTGGCGGTAGTCAAAAGCGTCCTGATGGAGCCACTATGCTACTCTGGAAGAATGGTAAGCAGTTTCCCTGGGACTACACCTGTGACGAGCTGTTGGAATGTGAGCATTGTAATATTTAGTGAAGGGATTCAGTGCTGGGTTCCCAGGAATCTCCACGACAGAGCCAACGCCTTGGAACCCGTCCACGAGGCATCTGCCAGGTGTGCCATAGGGAATGTGCACTCAATCCCTCTACTGGCAACATCCGTGCACACAATGGATGTCTAGGCTCCAGGAGGGATCCAAATGGGAACAGCCAACAGACCCTCCCAGCAGACAGAGATGACAGCTACCCTGACTTCACCTCTACAGAAGACCTAAAAGCTGCAATCAAATTAACATCCACCAGGACGCTGACACACATCCCCAAAGCAGCTCGCCATCAAGCTGCCAGCATATTCGCTGACCTCTTGAAGAAAGTCAACAATGCTCCTGCAAACAACGGATCCTGGCACAACCTACTGCTTTTTGGCAATGCCTGTTTGGCTGTCCCACCAAGGAGGGACAAGTCACTAGCTACATCTGTTATCAGGGCAATAAATGCATTCCCTAGAGATGACCACCTTGTCCGTCTCCCCTCCAGGGCGTCAAACACCCGCCAGGCAAATGTCAACAACAGGACACCTGACGCCTCAAAAATCAAGGCCCAAATTAGCAGAAAAATAGAAGCGGGTAATACTATCGGAGCACTGAGGCTTATAACCAGTGAAGATACCATCGCTCCTAATGATGTCATTACAGCACAAGCCCTGAAGGACAAACATCCACCCAGGGTTCCCAGTACCAACATTGACCCCCTTGACATTGCAGCAGGTGAAGAACATTTAACCTTACGGGACGCTGATGTGTATAAAGCTGCTATGTCATTCCCACAGGGCTCAGCAGGAGGTTTCACCGGTTTAAGGCCACAACACTTAAAACAAATGCTCAATCCAGGTCTTGGTGAGGTTGCTGTCTGAATTCACCAAATTTTCCAATGTGTGCCTGGCTGGTAGTGTCCCAGAGGCCATTAGACCCCTTTCTTTGGTGCCTCACTGTGTGCCCTTCGGAAAAAGGATGGAGGAATCAGGCTCATTGCAGTGGGCAACACCCTTCGGCGCCTAGTTGCCAACTCAGCTCGGTTTTGGTGTTCAACAAGGCTGTGAAGCAGCTGCCCATGCAGCACGAGTATACATCAACAACATGTCCAATGAAAAAGCCTTAATAAAATTGGACTTTGCCAATGCTTTCAACTCAGTCAGAAGGGATGCTGCTCTCCAAGCAGTTTCTAGGCACTTTCCTTCCCTCTATCCCTTCATAGAATCGTGTTATAGTGTGGCTTCTAAACTATTGTTTGGAGACCATGAAATTGACTCGTGTGAGGGTGTGCAACAGGGCGACCCTCTCGCCCCCTTTCTATTCTGTCTAGTCATCAAGGAAGTCACAGAAGCGCTCTCCAGTGAGCTCAATATCTGGTTCTTGGATGATGGCACCCTAGCTGGCACTACATAATCTCTCCTAGCTCCGAGATGGAGGAGATTCATAATCTTTGATATATTGTACCATTGTATTCATGTTCATGTTTGTGTTTTCTGTCAATGTATTCTGTCTATTAATAAAGTTTTCATATATTGTATATAGGGGTGGTAGGAGAAGAAAATATTCAAACAGCTAAAGGGAGAACCTCGAGTTTTTCCCTGAGGTACGTTTATTGTCTTCTCTGAGGATGAGGGTCCCCAATAAAGTTCTAGAGGTGGTACCTATATATATATATATATATATATATATATATATATATATATATATATATATATGTATGTCGTGCCGATTAGGTAAAACTGGTCAATTAGCAAGAACTCATCTAAAATTAAGTCCTTTCTAAAATTTTCTCTTATGCGTTTAAATATATATTTTTTTTCATTTATGTTGATATAAGAATTTATTATTTTGTACCAAGAGAAACTTTGAAAACCTACCTAACGTTATTACAACAAGCGCAATTTAATTTAGCCTAACCCAACTAAATATATTTTAGATACGTTAACATTAATTTAATAATAAACAAACACAGTGAAATATATTTTTTTCGTTATGTTCAGAATGATTTTGGCGAAATTATTGCATACACAAATTTTCACTTGTCTTATATGGCAAGGTGAGCGTTGCTATTTAAGCCAAAAACGCAAGTTTTACCTAATCGGCACGACATGTATATATATATATATATATATGTATATATATATATATATATATATATATATATATATATATATATATATATATATATATATATATATATATATACAGTGGTACCCCGGTTTACGATGGTCCCCAAACTCACCCTTTTATGTAAGTTTATTTTTTTAAATGCTTTTGTAAGTGTAATTTTGGGGGTCTAAAAGGACTAGTCTATTTTACAACTTTTCTTAAGGAGATAAATTCGTTTGGTAATGGCACTTGAACAGCATTCTGGAATGAAAAATATCGTAAACCGGGGTACCACTGTATATATATATATATATATATATGTCGTGCCGATTAGGTAAAACTGGTCAATTAGCAAGAACTCCTCTAAAATTAAGTCCTTTCTAAAATTTTCTCTTATACGTTTAAAGATATATTTTTTTAATTTATGTTAATGTAAGAATTTATAATTTTGTACCAAGAGAAACTTTGAAAACCTACCAAACCCTTTATTACAACAAGCGCAATTTAATTTAGCTAACCCAACTAAATATATTTTAGATACGTTAACATTAATTTAATAATAAACAAACACAGTGAAATATATTTTTCGTTATGTTCAGAATGATTTTGGAAATTATTGCATACACAAATTTTCACTTGTCTTATATGGCAAGGTGAGCGTTGCTATTTAAGCCAAAATCGCAAGTTTTACCTAATCGGCACGACATATATATATATATATATATATATATATATATATATATATATATATATATATATATATATATATATATATATATATATATATATATATATATATATGTCGTGCCGATTAGGTAAAACTTCGATTTGCTTAAATAGCAACGCTCTTCTTGCCATATAAGAGAAGTGAAAATTTGTGTGCAATAATTTCCCAAAATCATTCTGAACATAACGAAAAATATATTTCATTGTGTTTGTTTATTTTAAATTAATGTTAACGTTCAAAATATATTGTTGGTTAGGTTAAATTGCGTTGTTGTAAGGTAGGTTTTCAAGTTTCTCTTGTAAAATTATAAATTTTACATTAACATAAATGAAAAAATATCTTTAAACGTGAAAAATTTTAAAAGACTTTTAGATGAGTTCTGCTATTGACAGTTTTATATCGGCACGACATATATATATATATATATATATAGTCGTGCCGATTAGGTAAAACTGGTCAATTAGCAAGAACTCATCTAAAATTAACTCCATTCTAAAAATTTCTCTTATACGTTTGAAGATATATTTTTGTCATTTATGTTAATGTAAAAATTTATAATTTTGTACCAGGAGAAACTTTGTAAACCTACCTAACCTTATTACAACAAGCGCAATTTAATTTAGCCTATATATATATATATATGTCGTACCGATTAGGTAAAACTAGTCAATTAGCAAGAACTCATCTAAAATTAAGTCCTTTCTAAAAATTTCTCTTATACGTTTAAAGATATATTTTTTTCATTTATGTTAATGTAAGAATTTATAATTTTGTACCAAGAGAAACTTTGAAAACCTACCTAACCTTATTACAACAAGGGCAATTAAATTTAGCCTAACCCAACTAAATATATTTTAGATACGTTAACATTAATTTAATAATAAACAAACACAATGAAATATATTTTTTTCATTATGTTCAGAATGATTTTGGCGAAATTATTGCATACACAAATTTTCACTTGTCTTATATGGCAAGGTGAGCGTTGCTATTTATTTAAGCCAAAATCGCAAGTTTTACCTAATCGGCACGACATATATATATATATATATATATATATATATATATATATATATATATATATATATATATATATATATATATATATATATATATATATATTGTGCGTCACCGGCACAAAATGAATTTACTTAAAAAATGCCTCACTACACTGACCTTCCTCACGACCATGCCTATCATGCCAGTCCATGAACCATTACTTTTTCTAACACCCCAGACTCCATCAGGAGGTCGCACGAAGAAGTACCTGGTGAGATACATATAAAAGTACATAATATAACTTATAAGTTACTGACTCATGTGTTTACAATTTTTAATAAATTAATGGATTAACTGAATGGGAGTGCCAAGATTAGATACGATGGTTCGGCAATGCAAATGCTCTCTCTACCACACCATAGAGGTTCATAAGTGATGTTCGTACCAGCAAGGTTCATAAGTGATGCTCGTACCAGCAAGGTTCATAAGTGATGTTCGTGCCAGCAAGGTTCATAAGTGATGCTCGTACCAGCAAGGTTCATAAGTGATGCTCGTGCCAGCAAGGTTCATAAGTGATGCTAGTGCCAGCAAGGTTCATAAGTGATGCTAGTGCCAGCAAGGTTCATAAGTGATGCTCGTACCAGCAAGGTTCATAAGTGATGCTCGTACCAGCAAGGTTCATAAGTGATGCTCATGCCAGCAAGGTTCATAAGTGATGCTCGTACCAGCAAGGTTCATAAGTGATGCTCGTACCAGTAAGGTTCATAAGTGATGCTCGTACCAGTAAGGTTCATAAGTGATGCTCGTACCAGTAAGGTTCATAAGTGATGCTCATGCCAGCAAGGTTCATAAGTGATGCTCGTACCAGCAAGGTTCATAAGTGATGCTCGTACCAGCAAGGTTCATAAGTGATGCTCATGCCAGCAAGGTTCATAAGTGATGCTCATGCCAGCAAGGTTCATAAGTGATGCTCGTACCAGCAAGGTTCATAAGTGATGCTTGTACCAGTAAGGTTCATAAGTGATGCTCGTACCAGTAAGGTTCATAAGTGATGCTCGTACCAGTAAGGTTCATAAGTGATGCTCATGCCAGC
>WNWK01012803.1:0-57971 GCA_009830355.1 Cherax destructor | reverse complement strand
ACGATCCACCTCAGCCCAGTAGGGCCACACCATCCATATCCACTCTCTTCACAACCATCCACAAACATCATTACCCACAATTTAAGGTAAGAAATACTATTATTTCTATTGCATTTGTAGTCTTAAGCAGTAATATATGACGACAATGAACTACAATTACATATTCACCTTCAATTTTTTGCAAGATCTGTTGGTCTAAAAAAAACTTGTTTGGCTTTTTGGGGACTCCCAGAAATGTAACCCTATTTTTCCCATAAGTTCTATTAATTATCTAACACGATTTTACCTAACACGACGTTTTCAGGAACGGAACTACCGTGCTAAATGACGGTCTACTGTATTGACGAAATCTGGGGGTCCACTGTACTACAACGCTTAAGCGCCCTTGAGTGAAGCCACTGTGTGGTGAAACATTTCCTTAACTGATGAAGCCACTGTGTGGCGAAAAGTTTCCTTAATAAAGATTCTGTTATGTTGCATAAGTGTCTCAATCTCCAACTCATCGG
The DNA here is from genome assembly GCA_009830355.1 of Cherax destructor. Taxonomy (NCBI): domain Eukaryota; kingdom Metazoa; phylum Arthropoda; class Malacostraca; order Decapoda; family Parastacidae; genus Cherax; species Cherax destructor. The sequence goes on along the minus strand of WNWK01012803.1, from coordinate 57,465 downwards.
TTTTCAAAACCATTTATCACTCTGTCAGACACTGCAACATCATTGGATCTTGATACAAGAAATTCTTCAATATTTGTCCAACCTTTGGACGAAGACCTACTTCGACTAGTGGATGGTACCACTATGACCCTGCCTCCTCCTGCTTCGCCTCACCTGACTACAGTATATAAGCCACCTCTACGCCCCTGTGCTGTACTTTCTACAAGATTGATGGACTGAACACATCGACTCCAGGCCGAGGGACTGATTACCTCAAACTCCTCCTCTCCTTACACCTTTCTGCTTTGTATTGGACTGATGAAGCCACTGTGTGGTGAAACGTTTCCTTAATAAAGATTCTTATATGTTGCATAATTGTCTCAATCTCTCACTTAGAATGTAAACAAACCTGTGGGGTGCGCCGTATTAGAAAGACTGGAAGCCGTATAGCAAGTTTTGGTCATAATTTGAAATCGTCGTATTAGTGGAACACCATAAAGCGGGACCCTACTGTATTAAAAAGCGGTGGAGTGTGCTGTCTAGTGCAGGAATTGGTAATCAATTGTACTGCACCTTTTTGTTGGGTTATTAACCCTTTTGGGGTCTGTGCCATACTAGTACATTTTACGAGCAGGGGTTGGTGCCATACTAGTACGCGTAAATTTTAGCTGGTTCAAATTAAGCAGGAAACGGCTGGTAGGCCTACATTTGAAAGAATGGGTCTATGTGGTCAGTGTGCACAGTATAAAAAAAATCCTGCACCACACACTGCATAATGAGAAAAAAAAAAACTCCGACCGTTTTTTTCGTTTAAAACAGCGACTTTGCAGTCTATTTTCGTATTTTATTTATTGATGTACAGTGGTCCCTCAGTTTTTGCCAAAAATTTGTTCCAGAATGCTGCTCAAGTGCCATTACCGAACAAATTTACTTCCTTAAGAAATAATGTCACGTAGGTTAGTCTATTTCAGACCCCCAAAAACACACTTGCAACAGCACTTACGAAAATACACTTATATAAATGTTCGAGTTTGGAGATGCACGAAAACCGAGGGACCACTGTATTCTCATTTTCTTGGTCTCATGTGATAGAATGGAAGATATATTACAGAAATAGAAATGATTTTGATTGGTTTGACAATGACAAGTACAGTGGACCCCCGCCTAACGAGCGAAATTCATTCCAGAAGCCTGCTCAAGTGCCATTACCGAACGAATTTACTTCCTTAAGAAATAATGTCACGTAGGTTAGTCTATTTCAGACCCCCCAAAAATACACTTCCACAAGCACTTACATAATTGTACGATTTCCGGGGTGCTCGTTAGGCGGGGGTCCACTGTACCTTGAAATTGTGCTCAAAGTAGTGAAAATGTTCGATTTTCGCCGATGTTCAGGAGTAAACAAATCACACCATGCGTCCAATAAACATCAACTGGCTAGTCTAATATTCTTGCACAAGTGTGCTGATATTATTTATACCATTTTTACAATGATGCAGTTGTATACATAACAGTAAATCTTCTATTTTTTGTGAGAATAAAAATTCAAAATGGAAAGCAAAAGTAATGTAAGAGGGGCCTGGAGACGTGACTAATGAACAGAGAAGATGTTACTTTAGTGACAGGAATGTCTGCCTTGTTTATTTTGGACCCTATTTTGAAATTGGCATTGTTTGAAATTTGTGTGAAATTGGCCAAATTGTCATTTTCTGACCACTATTTTAAGTAGTTGAAATTGGTAAATAGGCGGTTTCTTGTATTCAATCGATAGAAGAAACAGAGTTCTAGTGAAATAGCTATGATTTTAGTGGACTGCAACATTGGAATTGGCCAAAAATAGGGCTCAAAGTGGGTGAAATCGCAGATGCATAAACATCTTCGAGACCGATAACTTCGCGAGAGCATAATTTCGTAAGTTTTCATTCAAATTTCAAACTTTTGGTGTCGTTGTGATCGGAAAAAGATTCTCTATCATTTCATAAGAATTTTTTTTTTTCCAAAACATTTTCGACCTTGAGAATGTGTTTCCGAGAAGGCCTGTCGACCCCCATGGTTAAGCCCCATGCACAAATATCATAGGTGAGGTAAGGGTAGATGAAAGAGTGGTAAAGAGCAAGAAGTGCCGTTTGGAGTACATAGTACCGTATCTCAGAAAGGATGTCTACTGTTTTGGAGACTTTCCTGGAGATTTGCTGTATGTTGGACTGGAATTTAAGACTGCAGTCAATGTGGAGACCTAGAAATTTGCCCTGTGTGTCTAGAAATGGGTGAACCATTTATCGATATGTTAAGCTGAACATTAATAGCTGTTTCCAAATACATATTATGAAGTATGTTTTGTCTACGTATATTGAGAGTAAATTGTAGGCCTACCAGCCATCTCACGTAAGATTGGAAGCTGCGAGAATTTTGGCATAGTATTACGGGACCGACACTGGCTTCAAAGCCGTAATATTACAGGACTGACAGTGAAAGGGTTAATATATAACCACAAGTTATTCAACAAAATAATTTTGGTTTAGATAATTGTGGTTTTAGGTTAGGTTCGGTTATGCATGTCAATTTTACTAAGTGTACAAGCATACCTCGCTTATGCAGTACAGGTACTCCTCACTTAACCACCAAGTTCCGTTCCTACGACTAGGTCGTTAACCTTATCACTGTTGGTCCCAAAATATTACGGCTGGCAAGCTAGTGTCAGTTCTGTAATAGTATGCCAAAATTCTAGCGGCTTCCAATCTTGTGGGAGAAAGCTGGTAGGCATCGGAGCTCGGCCAAATCGGTGTTCGACGTTTTTTTTTACAATATTTTTGACTCGGTATTAGGCGGCCACTCGGAGTTCGACGAGTCGGCTATCCGTCCCGAACGCGTACGCATGTGGCCGTGGCCCAGCTGGGCGCCCAGGCACTACCCACGCACCACCCATGCATTCATACTATATACAGTGGTACCCCGACTTACGATATTTTTTCATTCCAGAATGCTGTTCAAGTGCCATTACCAAACGAATTTATCTCCATAAGAAATGATGTAAAATAGACTAGTCCTTTTAAACCCCCAAAATTACACTTACAAAAGCATTTAAAAAAATAAACTTACATAAAAGGATGAGTTTGGGGACCATCGTAAGTCGGGGTACCACTGTATATTGTCATTATTCCAGTGTTTTTAGTGCTTGCAACTGCTAAATAAGCCACCATGGGCCCCAAGAAAGCTCCTAGTGCCAAGCCTGTGGTAAAGAATGTCAGAAATACGGTAGAATTGAAGAAGGAGATGATAGCAAAATATGAAAGTGGAGTGCGTGTCACTGAGCTGGCCAGGCTCTATGGCAAATCCCATTCCACCATCTCTTCCATTTTGGCCAAGAGAAAGGAAATCAAGGATGCTGTTGTTGCGAAAGGTGCAAGTATGGTCACAAAACAGAGATCTCAAGTGCTGGAACAAGTGGAAACTTTGTTGTTGGTGTGGATCAACAAGAAACAGTTAGCAGGAGATAGTGTTACGCTGGCAATAATATGTGAAAAAGCAAGGCAGTTGCATGATGATCTCGTCAAGAAAATGCCTGCAACGAGTGATGAAGTGAACGAATTTAAAGCCAGCAAAGGCTGGTTTGACAGATTTAAGAAGCGAAGTGGCATATATAGTGTTGTGAGGCATGGTGAGGCAGCCAGTTGTGACAAAAGTGCGGCTGAAAAATATGTGCAGGAATTCCAGGGGTACATAGAGGCTGAACAATTCCAACCCCAACAAGTGTTCAATTGTGACGAAACAGGCCTGTTTTGGAAGAAAATGCCAAACAGGACCTACATTACAAAGGAGGAAAAGGCACAGCCAGGACATAAGCCTATGAAAGACAGGCTTACTCTCATGATGTGTGCTAATGCCAGTGGTGATTGCAAAGTGAAGCCTTTACTGGTGTATCATTCTGAAAATCCCCGAGTGTTTGGCAGATGTGGTATTAAAAAGTCTAATTTGTGTGTGATGTGGAAGTCTAACAGTAAGGCATGGGTCACTAGGGAAATTTTCCTTGATTGGTTCAAAAACGTGTTTGGCCCCAGTGTGAAGAAATATCTCGAGGAAAATAATTTACCACTTAAGTGTCTCCTGATAATGGACAATGCTCCTGGTCATCCTCCAGACTTGGCAGAGCAAATTGTGCAGGGCTGTGAGTTCATCAAAGTGAAGTTCTTGCCCCCTAATACCACTCCTCTCCTCCAGCCCATAAACCAGCAGGTCATTTGTAACTTTAAAAAACTCTACACCAAAGCAATGTTTCAAAAGTGCTTTGATGTAACCACAGACATGGATATGACCCTAAAAGAGTTTTGGAAAGAGCATTTCCATATCCTGCATTGTGTAAAGCTTATAGGTAAGGCTTGGGAGGGAGTGACTACCAGGACTTTGAACTCTGCCTGGAGAAAATTGTGGCCAGACTGTGTCTAGATTTTGAAGGTTTTGGGGCTGAGCCTCAGAACCCTGAGCCTGAGCCTGTTGTGCAAGAAATTGTGGAACTGGGCAAGTCCATGGGGTTGGATGTTTGTACCCAGGATGTGGAAGAGTTGGTGGAGGAGCACAATGAAGAGTTAACCACTGAAGATCTGCAAGAGCTTCAACAGCAACTGCAACAAGAGACCACAGGTCAGGAAAATGGTCCAGAGGAGGAGGAGGTGGAACCGAGATGGAAGAAGGTGCCTTCTTCAAGGATTAGGGAGATCTGTGACAAATGGGCTGATGTGCAAGGCTTTATGGATGATTATCACCCTAACCAAGATGTTGCACGCCGTGTATGCGACATGTTTAATGACAATGTCTTGTTACATTTTAAGGACATTTTAAAGAACCGCCAGACACAGAGCTCCCTGGACAGATTTTTTGTTAGAGAGGGGTCCAGTGACTCTCAACCTGGTCCTAGTGGCATTAAAAGAAAAGGAAGTAACCCCAGAAAGAACTTGTTACCTGCAGTGTTAATGGAAGGATTCCCTTCAAACACTAGCATACTACTCCACCTTCTCCCCTCCTCCCATCCTCCACACATCAACAACTCTTCAATAAATGTAAGTGACATGTTATTGTACTATTTATTTTTAATTTTTTTATAAAATTGTGTTTAATTTAATGTCAAAAAGTTCTAAAAAATATTTTATTTTAATACTATAGGGAAAATAGAATCGGAGTTCGACCAAACCGGTGGTCGACGGGCCCTCTGTGACGGACTGCCGACGAGAACCGGGGGCTCACTGTAATGTAAATTAGATTAGTCCTTTTAGACACCCAAAAATACACTTAAAAAAGCACTTATAAAAATACACTTACATAATTGTTCGAGTTTGGAACTGTACGTAAACGGGGGGTCAACTGTACTTTTAATCACCTTGAGTGATCCTAATATTAACCCTTTGAGGGTCCAAGCTGTAGTTCTATACCTTGAAATGGTAGAGAATCTTTTTCTGAAGGTAATAAAAAGAGTATGAAATTTGATGGAAAACTGACGAAATTACACAATCACAAATTTTACTGCGTCAGTGATATGTATTTACGCATTGGCGATTTTGTCCACTTTGACTCCTATTTTAGGCCAATTCATTATTCCAGACGACAAAATTCCTAGCTATTTTGCTAGTATCTCTTCCATTTTATCGATTGAGCACAAGAAACTGCCCACTCAACTAATTCAACTACCCAATCAATAAAGTGATCAGAAATTAGTAATTTGGCCAATTTCATACACAATTCAAGTACACGTAAGGACAATTTCAAAATAGGGTCCAGAATTAACAATACAAACATCCCTAGCACTAAAATAAAATTTTCTCTGTTTATTAATCATGTCTCCAGGCCCCTCTTATATTACGCTTGCTTTCCATTTTGAATTTTTATTCACTCAAAAATAGAAGATTTACTGTTATGCAGACTACTGCATTATTGTAAAAATGGTATAAATAATATCAGCACATTTGTGAAAGCATATTAGACCTACCAGTTGACATGTATTGGATGTGTGACTTGATTTGTTTACTCTTGAACATCAGCAAAAATTGAACATTTACACTACTTTGAGCTCAATTTCAAGGTATGTACTTTTATTACATAAACCATTCAAAATCATCTCTATTTCTGTGATATATCTTCCATTCTATCAAATGAGACCAAGAAAATGAGAATACAACCATAAATACCATACGAAAATACACTGCAAAGTCGGTGTTTTAAACCAAAAACACGGTCAGTTTTTTTTCCTCCTTATGCATTGCATCCTGCAGGATATTTTTTATAGACCATTCAGACCCATTCTCTCATATGTAGGCCTACCAGCTTTCCTGCAAGATTGGAAGCCGCTAGAATTTTGGCGTAATATTACAGGACCAACACTGGCTTGCAAGCTGTAATATTACGGGACCGACAGTGAATGCGTTAATAATGATAATAATAATAATAATAATAATACAGTGGACCCCGGTTTACGTACTGCTCCAAACTCGAACAATTATGTAAGTGTATTTTTGTAAGTGCTTGTGTAAGTGTATTTTTAGGGGTCTAAAAGGACAAATCTAATTTACATTATTTCTTATGGGAACAAATTCGTTCGGTAACGGCACTCGAACAGCATTCTGGAACAAATTATGGCCGTTAACCAGGGGTCCACTGTTGTGACATATACCTTATGTAGTGTACCAGCTTTTATATGTGAGATTCCTTGAACCCGGAACGCTCCTGTGACGTCATGCATCCTGCGTATGTGTGCGCTCAGAGAGAGGCATCTCCCTCATTCTCAAGGTAGGCCTAGGAGACGGGACAGGTGCGGCGCTGGGTACTCCTCGTTCACTCAATATACCTACTATTCCATCCATTTGTGAGTTTAATTACAACCGAATTACTCTCCCAATACCCACGTGATATATGGTGGAAGCGGTGGGCCCGTAATTCTTTTCGATTACGGTGATTTGGGGAGATAGAATTCAACAAAGCCAGCAGACATCTTGTGTGCCAGTGTGTCGGCCTATCCACGCTACCAACTCCAAGTCAACAATTATCAGCTTGTCTGTAATATTGCCTGGTCAGCTAAGTGCTTTATCTGTTATTTGTTAAAACCTACGAGGGGTAGACCCGGGTTTTTCAAATTAAACTACGGATAAGCCAGTGTGAGGGGGGAGAGTGCCCTGTGCCCAAGCCAAGATTCCAAGCCATCGTACCTGTCCAAGCCAGCCTAGCTTTAAGCCAGCTTTCCACCCTGCTGAGCTGATTGTTACAAGATTCCAAGCCAGCCAACCTGTGTGAAAGGTCTAAAGCAAGCCAGACTAACCCAGCTGAGTGTGTGTCTAAGCCAACAAGCCACGTGGAGATCCCACCTTTCCTATCGCCTTGTACCCCAGTGTACCGCTGTTCTGAGTGATAATACCATCCCTGTGGTATTCTGGGTGTGTTCTAAGAAACCCCAGATTAAATTTAAGAAATTTGTGGTGTAGTGTTGGGGCCAGCCAGAGCGAACGTGACGCCGTGACCTCACCATGGGCCAGTCCACTCACCCAGCCACCCACACAAACACACCGCCATTAAACACGTGTGGCTCATTTCACCCAATATATTGGGTTTATCGTCGATTTTTCAGGTCCACATAGTAAGGTGAAGATAGACTTGGTGACCTTCCAACTAGTGTGTCAACGATTAAAGCCTATATCTATGTGGATTCTTCATTTATGCACAAATTCTTCAAGATTCTTCCGATTGAGTAGACGACAACATTCTCCACCATCCACCTACTCCAGCTTCAATCATCGTTAACAACATCCTACAGCCAAGAGACATTTATTTTGTTTTCTTGTTTTCAGATAATTAGAGACATTTGTGAGTGTTGAGATCTTGTTCTCGATTATAGTGAACCTTGTGTTATCCTGGGACTTGTGATTTTATTATAGACCGTGTTATGTGTTAAACTCTTTACTTGCGTTAGTTTTTAATTTTCTTAGTATAATCCCTGATTAATTAATGTGTCATATTTCATTTTAATTGTGTTGTATTTTACCACGTCTGCAGTAAGTATAGTTACTGAGTATTGTGTCTGTTTTAAATCAGTTATCCCTTGTGTTATTTCTCTTATTATTGTTGTGTTCCAATAAAAAAAAATTCCCCAGCATTGTCCCTGTGTTTTCTGTTAATTCTTGTGTTCCATCAAGTGTTCTATCCCAGAGTATTATTCAGTCGTTTACCCTTGTTTGTGATTGTTGTGTAATTAATTTTACTTTTCCCAGTATTTCCCTGCTAATTCTTATGTGTTGAAGTCAGTGTTTTTCCCTTGTACCTATTATTGTTTTGTGTAGTTGTTTATTTTTGTAAAGTGCTAATGTGTTTCACTTTTACAGACTAGTGCCATAATTTTTATTGAAGATCTCAATTTCTTCTGCTAAGTTACTTATCTCAAGCCTAACGAAACTGACTTTTTGTGAATTTGTAAGTCCAACAGTTATTTACCTTTGATTTGTACTCCTGCTCCTGTAAGTGTTATCTTATTTTCTTGTTAAATCTTTTCTTCTTTCAACACGTCGGCCGTTTCCCACCAAGGCGGGGTGGCCCAAAAGGAAAAACGAAAGTTTCTCCTTTTACATTTAGTAATATACACAGAAGAAGGGGTTTCTTGTTAAATATCTTGTTTATTTTTTTCTTTGTTTATATTGAAGTGTTATTTGAAAAAATTCACTCTTAAGTTTGATTAAAGTCAATGTTCTTAGTGAATTGTTTCAGTAATTGTTGCCTTGAGTTACCTTGCTTTGCTTGCAATTAAGAGTAAGTGTGTTCAAACTACCTAGGTAGTAGGTTGGTAGACAGCAACCACCCAGGGAGGTACTACCGTCTTGCCAAATGAGTGTAAAACAGAAGCCTGTAATTGTTTTACATGATGGTAGGATTGCTGGTGTCTTTTTTCTGTCTCATAAACATGCAAGATTTCAGGCATGTCTTGTTACTTCTACTTACACTTAGGTCACATTACACATTCATGTACAAGCATATATATACACACCCCTCTGGGTTTTCTTATATTTTCTTACTAGTTCTTGTTCTTATTTCCTCTTATCTCCATGGGGAAGTGGAACAGAATTCTTCCTCTGTAAGCCATGCGTGTCGTAAGAGTCGACTAAAATGCCGGGAGCAAGGGGCTAGTAACCCCTTCTCCTGTATACATTACTAAAGTTAAAAAGAGAAACTTTTGTTTTTCTCTTTGGGCCACCCCGCATTGGTGGGAAGCGGCCGATTTGTTGAAAGAAGAAGTGTTCAAACTAGTCAATTTCTAATATCTGTTTCTTGTATTGCAATTTTTTTTTCCCCCAGTGCAATTTTGACTATTGATAATTCCTGAAACTGATTTTGTGCAATTTAACTTTTGCAAAGTATTCAATTTTGCTTTCATCAATTTTTATTGTGTTTACTTAAGTGTTCAAGTAATTTGTCATTTTTTCAAGAGTAATCAGTAATACTTTCGTGAAATTTTCCCAGTGATTTAAGAAGTAAAGTTACTTTCATTATTGCCAGTGAATATTTTAATTGTTTTGTGAAATTCTCCCTTTTTAGTATTTTGTTCATCAGATTGTTGCTCTTCCCATAAGCATTATTGAAATTCCTATAATTATTTGTGTATTGATTTTTTTAATTTGTTGCAATTTCTGTTGAGATTAAAAGTAAAGAAAACTCACCTTGCAGTTAATTCAAGTTAAAGCTAGATTGTTTTTCATATTAATGTGTTAATTTTTTTTTGCCAAGTCAATTTCCAGTGAGTTATCTTTTCTTTAGAGTGTTTATTGTGCAATTATTGTTACTATGCAGAGTAGTTAAAATCATTAATACCAGTTAAGCTATATTGTGCTGTATACTTTCTTTTCTTTTTCTTTTAAATTCTTGTTTATTTGACTGAAATTATGTCTCAAGTAAATTCATGCGATAATGATGTGTGTGCTGCAACTCAGAGCTATAATGATAATGAGTCAGTAAAAAGTTCTTATAGCCCCTTAATGATTGAAAGACAGTATCTAGCTTTTGAGTAATGTGTTTGTTCGCCCAGCTTGTATCCGAGAATTGCCACAGTGATGCGGAATGTGAAGATCAGATTAGTTCTTGTAGATATGTGCCTTATTTGTTAACGTAGCCGAGCGGTCAGGCACTAGTAATACTGTCACTCCTGTCTGGAATTCAGCCCCTACAATATCTTGCATGCAAGATAGCATTCAGTCAGCTCAAGTGCCTGAGGACACTCAGACTACCTTGAGTGCTGAGCCTATCCTTGCAAAGTCGCTAGTTCAAGTGGTAGTTCCTCTCCAGGGGACGCTTTGTTGAAGAAAGACTACTTGAAATGAGTTATTCTATCTCGTGCTAATGTACAAGCAATCGCAGAAAGCTGTTTCTGTTGCTAGTGTATTAGCTAGAGTGCCAGTTGTTGTCCCTCGTGTTCCAGATAGTGATCTTATCCCAGTTGACAGTAAATTCTTGTAAAGTAAAGAGTCGTGTGTCGAACAATTATTACCTGCAGTAAGAGATAGTGAGAGCCGTTTCTCCTTTGCTAATATTTCGTGTTATAGAGTTAGCTATTTAAGCCAGGGAGAGTTCAATCCACTCCACCGAGCCTGTTCATTCCTTCAGTAGGAAAGTGATTATAAGTTAATCCACTCCACCGAGTTTGTTCATTCCTTCAGTAGGAAAGTGATTATAAGCCTTGAGCTAAAAATAGAAAATCAGAAAATCCACTTTAGGACTGAAGTTATTGACTGTGTGTTTTGTTATCAGATTTCCAGTATCCAGTAAGATTTTTGTGTGTCCAAGCTCTTTCCGAGTTCTGAGTTTAACAGTATGACCCGTGTGCACCGAGTATTTTTCTGTTAAAATTTCTTCCCTGTAAATATTTATTCTTCCTCAGAATCCATAGAGTGCATGAATACAGATCGATCGATCGATTTTAGAAATTGTAATTGTAATATAATTTATAATGCATTATATCAAGATCCATTAAAATTCTATTAAGAACCATTAACTTAAGAAGTGTGATAGTAAGATTAGTTATTACTATCTATTCAGTCGATTCAACCCTGCTATAATTTTTTTTTTTATTAGTTCTAAGTTATACAGTGGTCCCTCCGTTTTCGTGCTTAATCCCTTCCAGAGGAATCGACTAAAACTGAAATCAACGAAAACTGAAGCCATTTTCCCCATAAGAAATAATGTAAATTCAATTAATCCGTTTCAGACACCCAGGAGTATTAACAAAAAATAATTTTTTAGAGATTAAATATAGATTTACATACAGAAAAGAATAACAAATAAATATAAAGCACTAATAACATGTATAAATGAACATTTAACATCACACTTACTTTTATTGGCGACTCTTGTTGGTACAGTGGTACCTCGAGTTACGATGGTCCCCAAAATCACCCTTTTATGTAAGTTTATTTTTTTAAATGCTTTTGTAAGTATATTTTTGGGGGTGTAAAAGGACTAGTCTATTTGGGGATAAATTTGTTTGGTAATGGCACTTGAACAGCATTCTCGAACGAAAAAATATCGTAACTCGAGGTACCACTGTATATGGAAGATGGAGAGGAGGAGAGAGGGAGGCGAGTTTATTGTTGGGAGGCAGGACAAAATGCTTCAATTTGACACTTAACATCAGCTCTACGGCTTATTTATCTATCACAATTCATTTAATATGACATAATAAACAATATAAATACAGGTATCCCTCAACATTCGCGAGGGTTAGGGGATCAAGAGCCTCGTGGATGTTGAAAAATCGCGAATGTTTGGTGCCCCAATATATTGTAGGGAAATATAATACAATACTGCTTCCTTAACCTATTGAACCATGAACAATCATAAAACACATATAAACATCGTAAAATAATGTACTATATACAGTGGACCCTCGGTTAACGAATACCCCGGAAATCGTGCAATTATGTAAGTATAATTTTGTAGGTAGGTAGTAGGTTGGTAGACAGCAACCACCCAGGGAGGTACTACCGTCCTGCCAGGTGACTGTGAAACAGAAACCTGAAACTGTTTTACATGATGGTAGGATTGCTGGTGTCTTTTTTCTGTCTCATAAACACGCTGGATAACAGGTATATCTAGCTACTTCTACTTACACTTTAGGTCACACTACACTGGCATACACATGCATATATATACATACACACATCTAGGTTTTTCTTCTTTTTCTTAATAGCTCTTGTTCTTTTTATTTTCTCTATTGTCCATGGGGAAGTGGAAAAGAATCTTTCCTCCGTAAGCCATGCGTGTCGTATGAGGCGACTAAGATGCCGGGAGCAATGGGCTAGTAACCCCTTCTCCTGTACAAATCTACTAAAAACGAGAAGAAGAAAAACTTTATAAAATTGGGTTGTCTGAATGTGCGTGGATGTAGTGCGGATGATAAGAAAGAGATGATTGCCGATGTTATGAATGAAAAGAAGTTGGATGTCCTGGCCCTAAGCGAAACAAAGCTGAAGGGGGTAGGCGAGTTTCAGTGGGGAGAAATAAATGGGATTAAGTCAGGAGTATCTGAGAGAGTTAGAGCTAAGGAAGGGGTAGCAATAATGTTGAAGGATCAGTTATGGAAGGAAAAGAGGGAATATAAATGTGTAAATTCAAGGATTATGTGGATTAAAATAAGGGTCGGATGTGAAAAGTGGGTCATAATAAGCGTGTATGCACCTGGAGAAGAGAGGAGTGTAGAGAGAGAGAGAGATTTTGGGAGATGTTAGCGAATGTATAGGAACTTTTGAACCAAATGAGAGAGTAATTGTGGTAGGGGACCTAAATGCTAAAGTGGGAGAAACATGCAGAGAGGGTGTAGTAGGTAAGTTTGGGGTGCCAGGTGTAAATGATAATGGGAGCCCTTGATTGAACTTTGTATAGAAAGGGGTTTAGTTATAGGTAATACATATTTTAAGAAAAAGAGGATAAATAAGTATACAAGATATGATGTAGGGCGTAATGACAGTAGTTTGTTGGACTATGTATTGGTAGATAAAAGACTGTTGAGTAGACTTCAGGATGTACATGTTTATAGAGGGGCTACAGATATATCAGATCACTTTTTAGTTATAGCTACAGTGGGAGTAAAAGGTAGATGGGATACAAGGAAAATAGAATCAGTAAGTAAAAGAGAGGTGAAGGTTTATAAACTAAAAGAGGAGGCAGTTAGGGTAAGATATAAACAACTATTGGAGGATAGATGGGCTAGTGAGAGTGTAGGCAATGGGGTCGAAAATGTATGGGGTAGATTTAAAAATGTAGTGTTAGAGTGTTCAGCAGAAGTTTGTGGTTACAGGCGAGTGGGTGCAGGAGGGAAGAGGAGCGATTGGTGGAATGATGATGTAAAGAGAGTAGAAAGGGGAGAAAAAGTTAGCATATGAGAGGTTTTTACAAAGTAGAAGTGATGCAAGGAGGGAAGAGTATATGGAGAGAAAAAGAGAGGTTAAAAGAGTGGTGAAGCAATGTAAAAAGAGAGCAGATGAGAGAGTGGGTGAGATGTTATCAGCAAATTTTGTTGAAAATAAGAAAAAGTTTTGGAATGAGATTAATAAGTTGAGGAAGCCTAGAGAACAAATGGATTTGACAGTTAAAAATAGGAGAGGAGAGTTATTAAATGGAGAGTTATTAAATGGAGAGTTAGAGGTATCGGGAAGATAAAGAGAATATTTTGAGGATTTGTTAAATGTTGATGAAGACAGGGAAGCTGTGATTTCGTGTGTAGGGCAAGGAGGAATAACATCTTGTAGGAGTGTGGAAGAGCCAGTTGTGGGTGTAGGGGAAGTTCGTGAGGCAGTGGGTAGAATGAAAGGGGGTAAGGCAGCTGGGATTGATGGGATAAAGATAGAAATGTTAAAAGCAGGTGGGGATATAATTTTGGAGTGGTTGGTGCTATTATTTAATAAATGTATGGAAGAGGGTAAGGTACCTAGGGATTGGCAGAGAGCGTGTATTGTTCCTTTGTATAAAGGCAAAGGGGACAAAAGAGAGTGCAAAAATTATAGGGGAATAAGTCTGTTGAGTGTACCTGGTAAAGTGTATGGTAGAGTTATTATTGAAAGAATTAAGAGTAAAACAGAAAGCAGGATAGCAGATGAACAAGGGGGCTTTAGGAAAGGTAGGGGTGTGTAGACCAAGTGTTTACAGTGAAACATATAGGTGAACAGTATTTGGATAAGGGTAAAGATGTTTTTGTGGCATTTATGGATTTGGAAAAGGCGTATGATAGGGTAGATAGGGGGCAATGTGGCAGATGTTGCAGGTGTATGGAATAGGAGGAAGGTTACTGAAAGCAGTGAAGAGTTTTTATGAGGATAGTGAGGCTCAGGTTAGAGTGTGTAGGAGGGAAGGGGACTATTTCCCAGTAAAAGTGGGCCTTAGACAAGGATGTGTGATGTCACCGTGGTTGTTCAATATATTTATAGATGGGGTTGTAAGAGAAGTGAATGCGAGGGTCTTGGCAAGAGGTGTTGGGCTAAAAGATAAAGAAGCAAATACAAAGTGGAGTTGTCACAGTTGCTTTTTGCTGATGACACTGTGCTTTTGGGAGATTCTGAAGAGAAGCTGCAGAGGTTGGTGGATGAATTTGGTAGGGTGTGTAAAAGAAGAAAATTGAAAGTGAATATAGGAAAGAGTAAGGTGATGAGGATAACAAAAGAATAGGTGACGAAAGATTGGGTATCAGATTGGAGGGAGAGAGTATGGAGGAGGTGAATGTATTCAGATATTTGGGAGTGGACATGTCGGCGGATGGGTCTATGAAGGATGAGGTGAATCATAGAATTGATGAGGGAAAAGGGTGAGTGGAGCACTTCGGAGTCTGTGGAGATAAAGAACCTTGTCCATGGAAGTAAAGAGGGAATGTATGAGAGTATAGTTATACCAACGCTCTTATATGGGTGTGAAGCATGGGTGATGAATGTTGCAACGAGGAGAAGGCTGGAGGCAGTGGAGATGTCATGTCTGAGGTCAATGTGTGGTGTGAATATAATGCAGAGAATTCGGAGTTTGGAAATTAGGAGGAGGTGCGGGATTACCAAAACGATTGTTCAGAGAGCTGAGGAGGGGTTGTTGAGGTGGTTTGGACATGTAGAGAGAATGGAACGAGACAGAGTGACTTCGAGAGTGTATAAATCTGTAGTGGAGGGAAGGCGGGGTAGGGGTCGGCCTAGGAAAGGTTGGAGGGAGGGGGTAAAGGAAGTTTTGTGTGCGAGGGGCTTGGACTTCCAGCAAGCATGTGTGAGCGTATTTGATAGGAGTGAATGGAGGCATATGGTTTTTAATACTTGACGTGCTGTTGGAGTGTGAGCAAAGTAACATTTATGAAGGGATTCAGGGAAACCGGCAGGCCGGACTTGAGTTCTGGAGATGGGAAGTACAGTGCCGGCACTCTGAAGGAGGGGTGTTAATGTTGCAGTTTTATAACTGTAGTGTAAAGCACCCTTCTGGCAAGACAGTGATGGAGTGAATGATGATGAAAGTTTTTCTTTTTCGGGCCACCCTGCCTTGGTGGGAATCGGCCGATGTGTTAATAAAAAAAAAAAAAAAAAAAAAATTTGTAAGTTCTTGTGGAAGTGTATTTTTGGGGGTCTGAAATAGACTAACCTACGTGAAATTTTTCCTTAAGGGAGTAAATTCGTTCGGTAATGGCACTTGAGCAGACTTCAGGAGTGAAGTTTTTACGAAACTCGGGGGTCCCCTGTACATGTTATTTTGACATGAGCTGGCTGTGGAGGGAGGCCTGTAATAGTATAATTATACAATAAGTATTTTAGTGTTGTGAAGTGTCATGGGGAATCAAGTTACTGACACACTGCTTCTTCTCCCTCTGCTGTAGCTCCATCCACTTTTTAATGATGCCAAATGTTGAATTAAATATGTATACATTAGAACAAAAAATGAAACTCCAACTTCATAACTTTATTTTAATTTGCATAACTCATATATTACAGAAAACAATAAAAAAGTAAAATACACATACAACGAGTTAAGCTTACAGAAAAATACATTAAATTCACCATCTAACATTGTTACGAAGTGGGAGGAGCTATTGGAGGGAGGGAGACGCGTAGTAACATTCAGTGTCTGGCGAGTCGTCATGGGTGTTGGATGTTAGCCTTAGTGCTAATAAAATGTTGTGTAATTACACTAATACAGTGGATCCCCGAGTTTCGTAAACCCCGGAAATCGTACATTTATGTAAGTATAATATTGTAAGTGCTTGTGGAAAATTATTTTTGGGGGTCTGAAATAGACTAACCTACGTGACATTTTTCCTTAAGGGAGTAAATTCGTTCGGTAATGGCACTTGAGCAGACTTTAGGAGTGAAGTTTTTACGAAACTCGGGGGTCCACTGTATTAGTAATAAAGGTTATCTATCTATAACATTTATTCCAAATTGATATCAGAAACATGATAAATACCCTAGAACTGTAATACAGATGCTGAAATGAATAATATATGCCATATTATATGAGGGGTAAGAGAGCAGACCGCCACCATATAAGATGTTTACATCAGGGTAAACATGCCTAAATCACTCTTGTAAGAACAAATGCAAAAATAGCATTTATTGTTTTTAGAATAATAATAATTTATAATAATTGATCTGGAGCACTTTAAATGTTATCAGTATTTGGTAGCTGACATTTAGAGCAGTCCAAAGCAATTATTATTATTATTATTAATTATTATTATTATTATTATTATTATTATTATTATTATTATTATTTCCCTACAATATATTGTAAGAAAATAATAATAATTATTATTATTTCCCTACAATATATTGTAGGGAAATAATAATAATAAATAATATTAATAATTGCTGTGGAGTGCTCTAAATGTCAGCTACCAAATACTGATGACATTTAAAGTGTTCCAGATCAATTATTATAAATTATTATTATTCTAAAAATAATAAATGCTATTTTTGCATTTGTTCTTATAACAAGAGTGATTTAGGCATGTTTACCCTGATGTAAACATCTCATATATAGTGGCGGTCTGCCTGCTCTGTTACCCCTCATATAATATGGCATATATTATTCATTTCAGCATCTTTATTACAGTTCTAGGGTATTTATCATGTTTCTGATATCAATTTGGAATAAATGTAATAGATAGATAACCTTTATTTAGTACATTCATTACTTACTGCTTCCTTAACCTATTGAACCATGAACAATCATAAAACGCATGAAAACATAGTAAAATATTGTACTATATAGTACTACACACATGTTATACTGTAGTTTAATAACAAATAATGAACAAACAAAACACTCAGTGAGTGAGTGGTGGGTGGGCTGGCTTCCGGGTCTGAGAGAAGGTAGTAGGTACGCTCGGGTGGCGGGAAACTTAAATATGATTTGGTGGGTGGGAATTTGGCGGCTGGGAATTTGGCGGCCGGGAATTCGCGAATGTGTGAAGCCCGCGAAAGTAGAAAACGAGAAAGTTAAGGGATACCTGTAACATAAAAACTTGATATACACTCTAGAATGAATAAAATGTGTGTGTCATTACGAATGTAGTGGCGGGCATACTCGATCCAGCTATGAAAACATCTTCCTATTCTTTCCTCCTTCAGACGCATTAGTATAAGAGAAAACGGAGTTTGTAATGCTAACTGCATTAGATCACTTATTTCCAGTCGCTTCAAGTTGAACAGAAATCATTCCTGTCCTGACTTGCTGGTAACAACAACAACAATAGCAGCAGCAACAACAACAACAACAATAACTGGTTTGTTGACAAAACTACCGAAACTTCTACACTCTCATTCTCTCTCGTTTATTCATTTAATCTTGTTTACTCACCTCTCACTCTACATTAAGACTGCCTCTTACCACCACTGCCTCTCACCACCACTGCCTCTCATCAACACTGCCTCTCACCACCACTGCCTCTCATCACCACTGTCTCACCACCACTGCCTCTCACCACCACTGCCTCTCACCACCACTGCCTCTCATCACCACTCTCACCACCATTGCCTCTCATCACCACTGCCTCTTACCACCACTGCCTCTTACCACCACTGCCTCTCACCACCACTGCCTCTCACCACCACTGCCTCTCATCACCATTGCCTCTCATCACCGCCTCTACCACCGCTTCTTTCCAGTCGCTTCAAGGTGAACAGAAATCATTCCTGTCCAGGCTGGCTGGTAACAACAGCAGCAGCAGCAACAACAACAACAACTGGTTTGTTGACAAAACTACCGCAACTTCTAGACTCTCATTCTCTCTCGTTTATTCATTTAATCTTGTTTACTCACCTCTCACTCTACATTAAGACTGCCTCTTACCACCACTGCCTCTCACCACCACTGTCTCTCATCAACACTGCCTCTCACCAACACTGCCTCTCACCACCACTGCCTCTCATCACCACTGTCTCACCACCACTGCCTCTTACCACCACTGCCTCTCACCACCACTGCCTCTTACCACCACTGCCTCTCACCACCACTGCCTCTCATCACCACTGCCTCTCACCACCACTGCCTCTCACCACCACTGCCTCTTACCACCACTGCCTCTCACCACCACTGCCTCTCACCACCACTGCCTCTTACCACCACTGCCTCTAACACTGCCTCAACCAACAAACAAGCACCACTGCCTCTCATTACCATTGCCTCTTATCACCACTGCCTCTCACCACCATTGCCTCTCACCACCACTGCCTCTCATCACCACTGCCTCCCATCACCACTGCCTCTCACCACCACTGCCTCTCATCACTACTGCCTCTCACCACTTTGCTACGGTTTCTTTCTTTAATTCTATGGTGTTCCTCACTTTCTTTACCAAAGGACTGACACTAGGAGCTATCTTTGGGCCCGTGGTGGCTTATTTAGCAGTCACACACAATAATCAAGGGCCAAAAACAATGTATTGTTAAGAAATGTTTTGTATGAACTCGCAGGATAATGTTCACTCAACCAGAAACAATGCTACACTGCCTGAGAATGTGCGTGGGAGGCGGGCTTGCGGGCTTTGTATGTACGCTGGGCACTGGACAGGGTTTCGGACCAAGCACGAAAATGGAGGGAATCACACGAAAACAGAGGTCAATTTTTCCTGAAAAAAAACTGCACGAAAACTGAAATACACGAAAACAGAGATACACGAAAACGGAGGGATGACTGTAATGTGTTTGCTATTGTATAGAATCAGCCCAGTACCACCGCCTGTTCTGTCTATAGAGTTGTATGTCGAGACGCCATAACTAGCATGACCGAGCTGTCACATATACAGTGGTCCCTCGGTTTTCGCCGAAAATTCGTTCCAGAATGCTGCTCAAGTGCCATTACCGAACGAATTTACTTCCTTAAGAAATAATGTCACGTAGGTTAGTCTATTTCAGACCCCCAAAAATACACTTGCAACAGCACTTACGAAAATACACTTACATAAATGTTCGAGTTTGGAGATGCACGAAAACCGAGGGACCACTGTACCTTATGTAGTGTACCAGCCTTTATATGTGAGATCCCTTGAACCCGGGACGCTCCTGTGACGTCATGCATCCTGCGCATGTGTGCGCTCAGAGAGAGGCATATCCCTCATTCTCAAGGTAAGCCTAGGAGACGGGACAGGTGCGGTGCTGGGTACTCCTTCTCGCTCACTCAATATACCTACTATTCCATCCATTTGTGAGTTTAATTACAACCGAATTACTCTCCCAATACCCACGTGATACTGTAATAATAATAATAATAAATAAAAATCACTGTGAGACACATTAAATGTCGTATATTACATTAATATACGTACACATTTTCATTAATCCATCTATGATTTTATTTCAAAATTATATAATAAACATGCTATGTAACATATAAACATGATAAATACACCCCACAGTAGAATAAATTAACATAAATATGAGATGTTTTTTCCGTCATTTTGTCGGAGTGAGTGACAATGAAAGTGTTTCTTCTTTTTTGCATCATCCTGCCTCGGAGATGGGAGGTGGCCGATGTGTTTAAAAAAAAATAGCTTTTACAAAACTGGAGACAGAAAAATCCTGTAGTTAGGCAGAAGAGAGGATAATGGTGCTAATAACAATAAAGCAGACTCATGCATACAGAAATACAAAGTTTTACAAGGAAGAAAATATTACATTCACCTCTGATGGTAAAGCTGCCCCTCTTTGACCAAGAATAAAAAAAGTTACTTAGGAGAAAAGATTTTCAAATACAGTACATACAGTACTTTACACATACAGTAGTACTGCATAAATTTAACACATTGAAAAACAAAATTTCCTGCACTAACCATTTAGGCTTAAACACAGCTCTCTGGCCACCTTTGAGTATGATTGTAACCTTAAGTTGAGTGCCTTTGTATCCTACATCAGCAGCTATGATGGGTGCGGTAGCGAGGGCAGCCAGCACATCTCCCAAGCCACGAGCTGAACTGGGAATCAGCGATCTTGGACTGGCCCACTGTAAGCATTTTTGTAAAGAATTATAGCTCTTGCTATTTCTAATAAGACACCTGCTTCAAGCAGCAACTTATTTATTTATAAATGCATTAGCAAAACAATTTATACTTTGACTATTTCATGCCTCGTGCTTCACTAATTCCATCACATGCTAACATATGTTGGTCACATAAGCAGCCTACTTACTGAAACTATGCTCACTATACACACAACCTCAGAGACTATACACATGTATTTCTCATTACTAGAAGTGTATCTTATGCATGTAGTATCATACAATGTTTAAACTCTTGTACTGCAAACTTTAACTTAAGTACTGTAAAACTGCACCTCAGTCAAGCTCTCTTAATGATTCCATTTGATATTTAACAAAATTAAAAAAAATAAGTTTCAATATATTTTTGCAAAAATTTTTATTAATATACAGTAGACTATCGTTTAGCACAAGTTTATGTTGCACGATATGGGTATTGCACGATTGAAGAATTACGGCACAATTTTATGTAACATGTCGTAAAATCAATTTAACACGGTTCACAGGAGGGTAAAAAAAATTGAGCCCGCAGGTCCTTCACAAACCATCCCACTAACAGAATATTTGCCCAACCCAATTTTCAATGCTCCCCAAGCAATAAGCTTCGATAATTCTATTCACTCATGTGCAAGTCCCACTCAAATCAAATTGTGTGTGTGGGGAAGTACCCTGGCTGGTGTGTGGGGAAGTACCCTGGCTGGTGTGTGGGGAAGTACCCTGGCTGGTGTGTGGGGAAGTATCCTGGCTGGTGTGTGGGGAAGTACCCTGGCTGGTGTGAGGTGATGGTCACTTGCCCATAAACAATGCCACATTGTCTGTGGTGTCAGAGGCAGGCTGGCTTTGTTTACGGCCTGACGCTGGGAGAAGGGCCCACCCTTCAACCTTCATTATCTCTCTATGTCATATTTTTATTAATTTGGGCATCTTTATCATGCTGCTACGTTATTTATGTTATACCTAATATTCTTCTGAAATAAATATGATAGGTAGATAACTTATTGATAGTAATAATAAGTACAGTGGTACCCCGGTTTACGATATTTTTTCATTCCAGAATGCTGTTCAAGTGCCATTACCAAACGAATTTATCTCCTTAAGAAATGTTGTAAAATAGACTAGTCCTTTTAGACCCCCAAAATTACACTTACAAAAGCATTTAAAAAAATAAACTTACATAAAAGGGTGAGTTTGGGGACCATCGTAAACCGGGGTACCACTGTATTATTATACAATATTTTAGTGCGGTGAGCTCACACCTCCACACGCCATGGTGGTCCGTAAGTAACTGACGCTGAGAGAGACTGCTAGAGCCGTCTCCCTCATAGCCCCGCTTACCCTTCAATACCTCTATATAATATCAGTTTTTATTAATTTGTGCATCTTTATCATGCTTCTACGATATTTATGTTATACCTAATATTATTCTGGAATAAATATGATATGTAGATAACCTTTATTGATAGTAATAGTATCATTTTACAATACTTTATAGTGCCGTGAGCTAACATATCCTCACGCCATGATGGTCCATGAGCAACTGAGACACTGCTCCACCTTCTCCCTCTTAGCCCCGCCCACCCTTCAATACCTCTCCACATGTCAGTTTTTATTAATTTATGCATCTTTATCATGCTTCTACATTATTTATGTTATACCTAATATTATCCTGGAATAAATATGATAGGTAGATATTATTTATTGATAGTAATAGTATAATTACAATAACAAATCTAGAAGCAGTGCTTTGAAATTGGGTCTAGACCAGCTGATGATGTCTTACCGTCAGCTGTATAATGTACTGCAGGGTAAAAGAGCCCAGAGATCTATTACAGCATTTATGCACACTCCAATACAACCATCGACTTTAGTACCAGAACCTCTACCATCCACTTCTGCCGACAACCAACAACCATCCACCTCAGCCCAGTAGGGCCACACCTTGCATATCCAATCTCTTCACAATCATCCACAAACACCATTACCCTTAATTTAGGGTAAGAAATACTATTATTTCTATTGCATTTGTAGTCTTAAGCAGTACTATATCATGACAACGAACTACAATTACATATGCACTTTTATTTTTGTAAGATCTGTTGGTCGAAAAAAAACTTGTTTGACTTTTTGGGGACTCCCAGGAACGTAACCCTATTTTTCCTATAAGTTCTTCTAATTATCTAACACGATTTTACCTAACACGATGTTTTCAGGAACGTAACTACCGTGCTACATGACGATCTACTGTATATATTTACCTCAGCAGGTGTCAACCACCAAGGCAAGGTGACCCAACAGAGGAAACTCATTCACCATCATTCATTCACTCCAGGAGAATATAGACAACACCATCAGGTCCCCCTCTGACAGTAACATCTGAAACTCACTTCAGTGTGCAGGCACTCTGACCGTCCCACCAGTTTCTCTAAATCTTTTCATGTTACCTAGCTCACACTCCAACAGCAACTTCATTAAAAACCACTTTGTGGCAGGTAGGTGAGGCTTGCCAGGGGTAGGGGAGGCTTGCCAGGGGTAGGGGAGGCTTTCCAGGGGTAGGGAGCATTCCCAGGGGTAGAGGAGCATTCCCAGGGGTAGGGGCCTGCTTATTCTGCAGGTTAGGTTCTGAGCTACTGCTGTAAAGTAATAATTGCTGTAAAATGAAGCATAGCCTTTTTCACTTTCAAATACAGTGGTCCCTCGGTTTTCGTGCATCTCCAAACTCGAACATTTATGTAAGTGTATTTTCGTAAGTGCTGTTGCAAGTGTATTTTTGGGGGTCTGAAATAGACTAACTTACGTGACATTATTTCTTAAGGAAGTAAATTCGTTCGGTAATGGCACTTGAGCAGCATTCTGGAACAAATTTTCGGCGAAAACCGAGGGACCACTGTACAAATAAAAGCCTGATAAAACGTTTACACTATCATATATTAAGTGAGCAACAGATCTAGGCCTAAAAAATTCATATACAGTACACACATCACTTACTTAAAATATTTCTGTCTTTAGCTTATAGTGAATAGTAAATATATTTATTGCACGAAGTCTGAATAAATGAACAATGTGAATACAGTGGTCCCTCAGTTTTCGTGCATCTCCAAACTCGAACATTTATGTAAGTGCTGTTGCAAGTGTATTTTTGGGGGTCTGAAATAGACTAACCTACGTGACATTATTTCTTAAGGAAGTAAATTCGTTCGGTAATGGCACTTGAGCAGCATTCTGGAACGAATTTTCGACGAAAACCGAGGGACCACTGTAATTGAAAACCGCTACGAAGAGGCATGGTGAGGCAGCCAGTTGTGACAAAAGTGTGGCTGAAAAATATGTGCCTGAATTCCAGGAGTACCTAGAGGCTGAACAATTCCTCCCCCAACAAGTGTTTAATTGTGATGAAACAGGCCTGTTTTGGAAGAAAATGCCCAACAGGACCTACATTACTCAGGAGGAAAAGGCACAGCCAGGACATAAGCCTATGAAAGACAGGCTAACTTTGATGCTTTGTGCTAATGCCAGTGGTGATTGCAAAGTGAAGCCTTTACTGGTGTATCTTTTGAAAATCCCGAGTGTTTGGCAGATGCGGTGTCAGCAAGTCTAACTTGTGTGTGATGTGGAAGTCTAACAAAAAGGCATGGGTCACAAAGGACATTTTCTTAGATTGGTTCAATGGCATGTTTGGCCCCAGTGTGAAGAAATATCTATTGGACAATAATTTGCCACTTAAGTGCCTCCTGATAATGGACAATGCTCCTTGTCATCCTCCAAACTTGGTAGAGAAAATTGTGGAGGAGTTTAAATTCATCAAAGTGAAGTTCTTGCCCCTAATACCACTCCTCTCCTCCAGCCCATGGACCAGCAGGTCATTTCCAACTTTAAAAAACTCTACACCAAAGCAATGTTTCAAAAGTGCTTTGATGTGATCACAGACATGAATATAACCCTAAGAGAATTTTGGAAAAAACATTTCCATATGCTGCATTGTGTAAACCTTATAGGTAAGGCTTGGGAGGGAGTGACTACCAGGACTTTGAACTCTGCCTGGAGAAAATTTTGGCCAGACTGTGTCCTAGAGAGGGATTTTGAAGGTTTTGGGGCTGAGCCTCAGAACCCTGAGCATGAGCCTGAGCCTGAGCCTGTTGTGGAAGAAATTGTGGAATTGGGCAAGTCTTTGGGGTTAGAGGTGAGTGGTGAGGATGTGGAACAGTTGGTGGAGGAGCACAAGGAAGAGCTAACCACTGAAGATCTGCAAGAGCTTCAACAGCAACTGGAACAAGAGACCAGTGGTCAGGACAATGGTTCAGAGGAGGAGGAGGAGGAGGTGGAACAAAAATGGAAGAATGTGCCTTCTTCAAGGATTAGGGAGATCTGTGCCAAATGGAGTGATGTGCAAGAATTTATGGATGAATATCACCCTAACCATGCTGTTGCAGGCCGTGCTGGCAACCTGTACAATGACACAGTGGTGTGTCATTTCAGGGATGTGTTAAAGAATCGCCAGTCACAGAGCTCCCTGGACAAATTTATTGTTAGAAAGAGGTCCAGTGACTCTCAAGCTGGTCCTAGTGGCATTCAAAGAAAAGGGAAGTAACCCCAGAAAAGGACTTGGTACCTGCAGTGTTAATGGAAGGATTCCCTTCCAAACACTAGCATACTACTCCACCTTCTTCCCTCCTCCCGTCCTCCACACATCAACAACTCTTCAATAAATGTAAGTGACATGTTATTGTACAATATTTACATGTGTATTTAGGTATTCTTTATTAAATTCTGTATTATTTAATGTCAAAAAGTTCTAAAAAATATTTTATTTAACTACTTTTGGAAGTCTTGGACGGATTAAATTTATTTCCATTATTTCTTATGGGGAAAATTGATTCGTGTAACGATTGTTTCGCCTTAAAATATGCCCTCTCTGACGGATTAATATCGTAAGTCGGGGTACCACTGTATAGTGTTATATTGAAAGATAGATGTGTGTGTGTTTGATTAATATGTACTGCTTTAAGAGCAAGTCATGGTGGCTGACACAAAGCACTGCTTTACCCTTTTGCTGTCTTTTTCTTTCTTTCTATGACAGCTTACACCGTATCGAGCCCAGCTTTCCGGTGGCACGGGAAGATATGTTGCCCAAAGCTGGGCGATGACAAAAAATGAACAAAAGTTCCTTTCTAAATAGTAGAAACAGAAACTTGAAGTTTCCAATTAGATCCAGTGGACCCCCTTGCCAAACCCCAGCAGAGCGGGACACCCACACCCCCACCTGAGTTCAGTAACCGACTTCCCACCAAACCTTTCACCATCTGTCATGTAGAACTACAGGAGCATCCCCGCTTATACAACAGGTATGTCGACACACTGCCATGATATCATCAGCAACAAATACATGCATTTCTTTTTTCTTATTTAGAATCCTCAATCTTGGCATGTGCTTCCTTGCTGCTCTGACTGTTCTACATGTGTACCACTTTCTCTTTGGTAATGAAACAACATAGAACTTCTATACCAGTTATTAACCCTTTCAGGGTCCTGACTCCCAACCTGAAACTTGTCCACATGGTCCAAGAATTTAAAAAAAAAATTGTTATTTTTTCTTATGAAATGGTAGAGAATCTTTTTCCGAAGGTAATAAAGCAAAAAGTACGAAATTTGATGGAAAATTGATGTAATTACACATTCATAAATTTTGTTGTGTCAGCAGTATTTACGCATCAGCGATTTTGCCCATTTTGATGCTTATTTTAGGCCAATTACATTGTTCCAGTCAACCACATTCCCAGCTATTTTGCTATTATGCCTTCCATTTTATCGACTGAGCACAAGAAATCACAAAATCACCTATTTCAACTACCCAATAAAGTGAACAGAAATTGGCAATTTGGCCAATTTCACACAAATTTCAAAATATTCTAATTTAAAAATAGGGTCCAGAATAAACAATGCAGGGATTCCTGGCACTAAAATAACATTTCCTCTGTTTATTAGTTTTGTTTCCAGGCTTTACAAATAAATTCCATTTTTATTTTTTATTCACACAAGAAATAGAAGATTTACTGTTATGCAATATTGTAATAATTGTATAAATAATATCAGCACATTCATGAATATTAGACCCACCAATTAACGTGTATTGGATGCATGATATGATTTGTTTACCCCTGAACATCGGCAAAAATCAAACATTTCCGTTTCTTTGAGTTCAATTTCAAGCTATTTTCAGTCCTAAAACCAATCAAAATCATCTCTATTTCTGTAATATATCTTCCAGTCTACCAAATGAAACTAAGAAACTGTGAATGCAACCATATGAAAATAGTACATGGCAAAGTCACTGTTTTAAACCAAAAACACAGTCGCAATTTTATTTTCTCACAATGCACTGCGTACTGAAGGATTTTTTATATGGTGCACACTTACCACATAGATGCATTCTCTCATATCTAGGCCTAAATTTACCACTCACAGCTTATCTGAGTGAGCTGAGCTCATGGCATAGAACAATGGCACTTAGGGCTGGATTTAGACTTTGGGGGGGCCCCAGGGCACTTTAGGTTTGGGGGGCCCTCAACATGGAAATTAAATTGAATTATAAATAAAAAATGAACTAAAATGAATGATACAGCAGTTTTCAAAAAAAAAAAATGTTAGGTTTCAAAGAAGATGTCTGATTTTATTTTTCTCAATTTTATTGACTAAGAATAACTTTGACTATAATTTTCAGTTTGTAATATGTATTCCATCTACACTATATAATAATTACCAATGTGTATTTATTTATATTTTTGGTGTCACGCTTTTGGTATATCTATATACATACAGTGGACCCTCGGTTTTCGTACAGCTCCCAACTTGAACAATTATGTAAGTGTATTTTTGTAAGTGTATTTTTGGGGGTCTGAAACGACTAATCTAATTTACATTCGTCCATATGGGAACAAATTCGTTCGGTAATGGCACTCGAACAGCATTCTGGAAAGAATTATCGATGAAAACCAAGGGTCCACTGTATATTTTTTATATAATAATTTGCTAATGGGCCAGCCAACCGACCAACTAGACAATTAAGTTAAAATAGTGTAATTTATAAAAGGAAGAAACCAAAACTGTCTAACTTCACGAAAGAAATTGATTCAATCCCTCTTTTTGTAAAAATTAACCCTATTAGGAGAGGGCCAGCTTATAATGGCCAAGAAAGGGTTCTTCACATGTTTTTTACTTTTTAGTTAATTTACCTTGGATCTTAACCCTTTGAGGGTCCGTCCCATAGTTCTAAGGCTTTGAAGCCTGGGTCCATGCCATAGAACTACGGCTTGAGCTCAGCTCACTCAGATAAGCTGTAAGCGGTAAATTTGGGCCTAGATATGAGAGAATATATCTATGTGCTAAGTGTCCACCACATAAAACAAATCCTGCAGCACACAGTTCATAATGAGAAAAAAAACTGAGACCGTAATTATAGATTAAAACAGCGACTTTGCAGTGTTTTTTCGTATGATTTTTACAGTTGTATTTGCGATTTTTTGGTCTCATTTGATAGAATGGAAGATATATTACAGAAATAGAGATGATTTTCATTGGTTTTATTACTGAAAATGGCTTGAAACTGAGCTCAAAGTAGTGGAAATGTTAAGGTTTTGCCGATGTTCAGGAGTAAACAAATGAAGTCATGCATCTAATACGCATCAGCTGGTGGGTCTAATATATGTTCACGAATGTGCTGATATTATTTATACAATTATTACAATATTGCATAACAGTAAGTCTTCCATTTTTTGGTGTGAATAAAAATTCATTATGTGAATAAAAAATAAAAATGGAATTCATTTGTAAAGCCTGAAAACATAACTAATAAACAGAGAAAATGTTAGTTTAGTGCCAGGAATACCTGCATTGTTTATTCTGGACCCTATTTTGAAATTGGAATATTTTGAACTTTGTGTTAAATTGGCCAAATTTCCAATTTCCGATCACTTTATCAGGTAGTTGAAACAGTTGACTGGGTCAATTCTTGTGCTCAGTCGATAAAACAGAAGTAATACTGGCGAAATAGCTAAGAATTTGGTCAACTGGAATAATGTAACTGGCCTAAAATGGAAGTCAAAGTAGGCAAAATCACTGATGCGTAAATATTGCTGACGCATCAAAATTCACAAGAGCATAATTTTGTCAATTCTCCATCAAATTTCATAATTTTTGTTTTATTACCCTCAGAAAATGATTCTCTACCATTTCATAAGAAAAATACCAAAAAAATTTTTTTGAAAATTCTTGGACCCTGGTTGTCACTCTGAGATTTGGCCTCTGGTACAGAGGAAGTCCTTCGTCTGGGGGCCCCTCTGGCAGGAAAGCCCAGGGCAGTTGCCCCCTTATAAATCCGGCCCTGATGGCACTGACACTGACGCTGTAGAACAACGGCACAGATCCTGAAGCAACATACTCCACCAATATTCAAAAACCTAAACTTACTCACCATACAAGACATCCATACTTTTTACTGTGCCTATTACATACATAGAACACTCTATGCAAATATTAACCCACCACTCAAACTTCTCCTTACCAATTTTAACAGGACACATGACCATAACACTAGACACAGATCACTCCTCGATGTTCCCCGTGTCCATCTAACACTATGTAAAAACTCAATGCATATAAAAGGCACGAAAATTTGGAATTCATTACCTGTCATTGCCAAAGAAACCTTACCTGTACCCCAATTCAAAACGATGCTAAAAAACCACCTTATCACCCAAAGCTAATTGCTCAATATCAAACATTCCCAGCAAAGTAGAATAATCAAACGTAAAAACCTGACTAATCAATTGAATGTAAAACCTGTTATGAATATTACATACTTAGCTAATTATTTCCACAACACCTATATTATAATGACCACGTAAACTAACTGCAATGCAATTAATTGTTCTAAATTGTTATCTCACTCAATTAGTTGCATTGCTACAAGTAATTGATATGTTCAACTTATCTTCAAGCTTTATAACTTAGATATGCAACTTTACTTATTTTATAAATTATCAACCATAACTTTTTACCATGTAGTCTAGAATTAAGTAGTCCTAAGAATGCCCGCAATGCACAGCATATTAGGGGCTTTTGGCATGTACATCTCATTAATAACTAAGTCATAACTATGTAATTACTATGTACAGTGGTACCTCGAGTTACGATGGTCCCCAAAATCGCCCTTTTATGTAAGTTTATTTTTTTAAATGCTTCTGTAAGTATATTTTTGGGGGTGTAAAAGGACTAGTCTATTTTACATTATTCCTTATGGGGATAAATTCGTTTGGTAATGGCACTTGAACAGCATTCTCGAACGAAAAAATATCGTAACTCGAGGTACCACTGTATTACTATATCTACCATATATAATTGTACAATGTCTAAATAAAGTATTATTATTATTATTTCTTTCTTTCTTTCTTTCTTTCAACACGTCAGCCGCTTCCCACCGAGGCAGGGTGGCCCAAAAGGAAAAACGAAAGTTTCTCCTTTTACATTTAGTAATATATACAGGAGAAAGGGTTACTAGCCCCTTGCTCCCGGCATTTTAGTCGCCTCTTACGACACGCATGGCTTACGGAGGATGAATTCTGTTCCACTTCCCCATGGAGATAAGAGGAAATAAGAACAAGAATTAGTAAGAAAATAGAAGAAAATCCAGAGGGGTGTGTGTATATATAAATATGCTTGTACATGAATGTGTAGTGTGACCTAAGTGTAAGTAGAAGTAACAAGACATACCTGAAATCTTGCATGTTTATGAGACAGAAAAAAGACACCAGCAATCCTACCATCATGTAAAACAATTACAGGTTTTCGTTTTACACTCACTTGGCAGGACGGTAGTACCTCCCTGGGCGGTTGCTGTCTACCAACCTACTACCTAGATTATTATTATTATTATTAATAAATAATGTATATGACCTTTATCAAGAAAAGGCTCAATCCTTTTCTTGACATCATCTGAGATCCCTAGTAACTTTTCAGTATCTTCCAATGTTGTGTTTCTTGAGTACATGATAACTTCAATGACAAGACAAGTCTAGCAGCCACACGAGCTCGATAACAAATGTTTGCATTTGCTTGGTATGTATTGTTTGAAGGATGGTCGGCATTTGAATAGAATCAACACTTCATTGATTACCTCATTTTTTAACGAATAAAAAAAAACTCTGAGAACTTCTTCCTCAGAAACATGAACATGTCTCTTATCATGAACAACAAATAGGTCTTGTCTGGGTTATTTCTGTCACAGAAATGCAACATTCATAAAAGCAACAGAAATGTTTCAGGGAGACAGTTGACTAAATAATGGAGTCCCTGTAAAAAAAAGGTTTTAGACCAATAATTTGCAATGTTGTTCTTAAATAAGTGTGGTATTAGCATAAGCATTACAAAAAATAGCTAAATTTCTGCTACTGTGGTGTCCTTCCATGCCTTCAGGATTGACCTTCCAGTAACATATGATGATATTTTGAACCTGAAATATGTATTTGTCCGAGTCACTGTTAGCTTTATCAACACATTATCAAAGAACAATTCAAAATACAGTGGAATCCTGAGTTTCGGCCGCCTCTAGTTTCAGCTGCTTCGAGTTTTGAGCGTTTTTTTTTGGCTAAATTTTATCCCGAGTTTCGCACTGTGCCCCGTGTTTCGGCCAGCATACCAGACCTGTGCGCCTGCCCGCGCAGGCGTCGTGAGTCAGTCTGGCTCTGTTTATCCTCGAGTGAACATTACCCTCTGCGCTCTTCCAAACATTTCACAATACTGTATAATTCATTGTGTTTGGTGCTTGTTGATTGAGTGCGACTGCTACTATAGTGCCAGCCAATGATAAAGTGTAGCATTAACAGTGTAGCAAGTAAATTAAGCAATTAAGTGATAGAAAAAGGATGACACGAAACTAACTCCTCCAATATTGTTGGAGGTATATAGGGCCACTGACAATATATGCTGCCCTAAACCTCTGCCAGCACCCTAAACCAATGCCAGCATCTCCTCTAAGGTACAGTAAGTGTAAATATTTCTTATTTATAAAGTGTAAATATTTCTTATTTATAAATAAAAGTGTAAATATTTCTTATTTATAAATTATGTACATTGTTTCAGTGTGAATAGTGGTGGTGGCCTCTGCTGCCGCCAACACCACCACTATATGTACGGCTTATGGTCAGTGGCCTTTATAAACCCAACAACAATAGCACTACCACCAGTCCTCACATACGTAATGACATATTTTATTCATTCTAGAGTATATATCATGTTTCTATGTTATTAATATTGTTTATTATGTCATATTAGATGAATTGTGATAGATATTGCGTCATATTGAAGCATTTTGTCCTGTCTCCAAACAATAACCTCGACAGGAGTCCAGTGACTCTCAAGCTGGTCCTAGTGGCATTAATCCTTTGGGGGTCGACAGGCTTTCTCGGAAACATGTTCTCAGAGTCAAAAATTTTTTGGAAAAAAAAACAAAACAAAATTCTTATGGAATGATAGAGAATCTTTTTCCAATCATAACACCAACAAAATTATGAAATTTGATCGAAAACTAACGGAATTATGCTTTCGATGACATTTACACTTCGCCGATTCCACCCACTTTGAGCCCTATTTTCGGCAAATTCCAATGTTTCAGTCTATTAAATTTTAGCTATTTCGCTAGAACTCTATTTCTTCTATTGAATGAGTACAAGAAACTGCCTATTTACCAATTTCAACTACCCAAAATAGTGGTCAGAAAATGGCAATTTGGCCAATTTCACACAAATTTCAAACGATACCAATTTCAAAATAGGGTCCAGAATAAACAAGGCAGACATTCCTGGCACTAAAATAACATCTTCTCTTCATTAGTCACGTCTCCAGGCCCCTCTTACATTACTTTTGCTTTTCATTTTGAATTTTTATTCTCACAAAAAATAGAAGATTTACTGTTATGTATACAACTGCATCATTGTAAAAATGGTATAAATAATATCAGAGCACTTGTGCATGAACATTAGACTCACCAGTTGATGTGTATTGGACACATGGTGTGATTTGTTTACTCTTGAACATCGTCAAAAATCAAACATTTTCGCTACTTTGAGCTCAATTTCAAGGTACTTGTTATTGTCAAACCAATCAATATCATCTCTTTTTCTGTAATATATCTTCCATTCTATCAAAAGAGACCAAGAAAACGAGAATACATCAGTAAATACCATACGAAAATAGACTGCAAAGTCGTTGTTTTAAAAAAAAAAAAACAGTCGAAGTTTTTTTTTCTCATTATGCAGTGTGTGCTGCAGGACTTTTTTATACTGTGCACACTGACCACATAGACCCATTCTTTCATATGTAGGCCTACCAGCCGTTTCCCGCTTAATTTGAGGCCGCTAGAATTTACTTGTACTAGTACGGCACCAACCCCTGCTCGTAAAACGTACTAGTACGGCACCGACCCCGAAAGGGTTAAAAGACAAAGAAGGGAAGTAACTCCGGATAAGGACTTGTTACCGTAAGTCTTTATGGAAGGGAATTCCCCTTCCAAACAATAAGTCCTACCTCTCTCCTCCTCCCTATCTTCCAGATGCCAACAAGAGTTTTTAATTTAGGTACGTAAATAGGATTTTAAATGTTTATCTATTGTATTACTCATTTAAGTACTATATGTATTTATATTTGTTGTGTGTATGTAAAACTACAGTTATTCTTTATTTTTGTGAACATTTTTGTGGGTCTGAAACGGATTAATTGAATTTACATTATTTCTAATGGGAAATATTGCTTTGACTTTCGGCTGCTTTGAGTTTAGGCCAAGCTTCTGGAACGGATTACGGCTGAAACTCAGGGTTCCACTGTAATCAATTTCAGCTGACTCCTCGGTCACAAGATAGTTTGGTTTGATTCCACTACTGCTGCCATCAAACACAAACAAAGTGAGGGCAAACGTATTAGTTTCCACCCATTTCCAGTCATGCAGCGGTGGATGTGGTAGTGTAGGGATGCCCGTTGCTGTAGATGTTTGTGCCTGAGTGGGTGTTGGGAACAGCAGTGTGGGAGTGTGTGGCATCCCAGCTGCAGGTAACCCACTGCTACTGCTACAGTAGTTTGTTGGGAGCCACAATCCACACCACAGGATCTTGATGATCTGGCTATTCACTGTAACTTTACATGTGTTTGCGAGAGCATCCTTTTCAGACCAACATCACGACCATCACATGCCTCACTATCACTACCTCTCTCAGAACATTCCTGTGTGGCAGACACCTTTTTAACAGGCAAGACACGAGGAACATCTTCTCACGAATTTACACTTGCCTGGCATAGGCTGAGTGTCATTATGGCTGGAATATTCACTTAATTCAGATACAGTAGGCCCCCAGTATCCACGGGGGATATGTTCTAAGGACTGCCTCGGATACCAAAACCACGGATAGTAGCATACCCTACATATGTCCTATACATACCTATTATAAGGTTTAACTGATAAATTATGCACAATATGTGGAGAATTATCACTTTTTTACTGATGGGAACCACTTCATGGCTTCTCTTGGACTTTGAAAAACTTCCATCATTACTACTTTTCCACTTTGAGGCCAAATTTAAGGAAAATTAAGGGCTATTTTGGGGCCTCGGTAAACCATGGATAACTGAGACAGCAGATACTGTACCTGAGGATACAGGACGGATATGGATACATACATTGCTTTTAAAATCACTCCAGTCATAACTGGTATCTGATTCTAGTATTCTCGAGTCATGAGAGAATTTTATTTTCCAGTGACATTTTGGATGTTGGATATGAGATGTCAACAGCCTTGGCTCATCAGAATTTTCCTCGCTTGATGGAACATCGGTACTGGCAACAACTCTCTCTGTATCTTCATATCCATACAACTCCAAATCCTCATCACTGTCTTCAGTACAAGAATCAGCTGAGGCAAATAGCAAATGGCCAAAAGTCCATGGAGTGAGTGAGGGGATGTCTAGGACAAGACACATTGGTATGGTACCTTGAGGCAAACTGTTCCCACAATACACTGAGTGGTAGACGGAGGAATATCTTACTGTTGCACACATCAACAATGCAGACCTGCTTCATCCCACATAGGCCTAACATTCCAAATTGTAGCCATTTTGAGAGCACTAGAATTTATATGTTGACCTACATGTGGGGCAGCATACACACACCCGTTGATCAACATGTGTGGCAGTTTAACCTTTTAACTGTGGTCAACGAACTAGTACACAAGTGGTGGTACTGTGTGCAACATACTAGTACGCAGGTTGTGGTACTGTGTGCAATGTACAGTAGAACCTCTACTAACAAGCGCATCCACATGCGAGTTTTTCCAGATGCGAGCAGTCGATCGGTCGATTTTTTGCTTCCATAGGCGAGCAAAATTTCCAGATGCGAGTGGGCCTCAAGGGAGGTTCCTTGACGCTGGTGAGGGCTCTTGCCCTTGATCTAGGGAATTTGATCTCATTTGTTTGTTGGACTATCTTATTGAAACTTGGGCAATGTATGATGGAAAGATGTTTATTAATGTACACCAAAATTGAAAGAAATCTGACTGTAAATAACTGAGTTCACTTCTCAGCCTTAGCCGGCCCTTAGCGGTATATTTTCGTATGGTTTTTATGGTTGTATTCTCATTTTTTTTGGTCTCAATTGATAGAATGGGAGATATATTACAGACACAGATATGATTTTGATTGCTTTCACAACGAAAAGTACCTTGAAATTGAGCTCAAAGTAGCTGAAATGTTTGATTTTTGGCTATGTTCAAGAGTAAACAAATGACGTCACTGTCCAATACCTGTCCGAATGGGTTGACATTATTTGTACAATTATTACAATAATGCAATAGTCTGCTAATAATAATAATAATAATAATAATAATAATAATAATAATAATAATAATGATATGTATAATATAATAATTATTATTATAAGAATAATTACAGTCATCCCTCCCTGCCTGCTACACTCCCTGCATACCTGCTACACTCCCTGCATACCTGCTACACTCCCTGCATACATGCTACACTCCCTGCATACATGCTACACTCCCTGCAAACATGCTACACTCCCTGCATTCATGCTACACTCCCTGCATACATGCTACACTCCCTGCATTCATGCTACACTCCCTGCATTCATGCTACACTCCCTGCATACATGCTACACTTCCTGCATACATCTACACTCCCTGCATACATGCTACACTCAAACTCCATCGTGTTTCTCACTTTCTTTACCAAAAGACTGGCACTAGGAGCTTTCTTTGCGCCCATGGTAGCTTATTTAGTAGTCACACACAATAATCAAGGGCCAAAATCAATGAATTGTTAATAAATGTTTTGTATGAACTCCTGGGGTGATGTTCACTCAAGCATAAGCTGCCCCTAATGCCATGGCATGCCAGTGGCTCTCCTTGCATTACAGTTTTATAATTGTAACTACCAATACCTATGTATACTTGTAACTTGCAACGAAATAAAAATATTATTATATTATTATTATTATTATAAACAATGCTAGACTGCGTGACAATGTGCGTGGGTGGCAGGCCTATGACCTTTGTATGTGCGTGGCACTGATGTACAGGTTCCGTACCATTGGCGAAAACTGAGACAATCGGCGAAAGCTGAGACAATTTTTCCACGAAAAAAGTGAGCGAAAACCAAAATTGGCGAAAACTGAGACAATCGAAAACCAAGGGATGACTGTATTATTATAAGAATACGTACGTACTAAAAAATAATACGTAATTATAATAATAATAATAATAATAATACTATAAGTGAGTTTCATATCGCCACCACAAGATGGCAGCGTGTATCAAAACATCGCCGCTCAGGGAGGGAGGGAATTTTTCGTGTTTTCATTACGTTTTTTGCAGTTACAGTGGACCCTCGAGTTTCGTAAAAACTTCACTCCTGAAGTCTGCTCAAGTGCCATTACCGAACGAATTTACTCCCTTAAGGAAAAATTTCACGTAGGTTAGTCTATTTCAGACCACCAAAAATACACTTCCACAAGAACTTACAAAATTATACTTACATAATTGCACGATTTCCGGGGTATTCGTTAACCGAGGGTCCACTGTATTTTGCGAAATTACTTCTTTCTAACCATGGATCTTAAGAAAGCAAGTGCAAAGGACAGTGCTGGGAAGAAAATGAGGATGATTTCCATGGAATTAAAGCAGGAAATCATACTTAAACACAAACTAGGTGTAGCATTATGAGTGTACCATTAAGTGTACCATTGAGTGTACCATTGAGTGTACCATTGAGTGTACCATTGAGTGTACCATTGAGAGTGTACCATTAAGAGTACCATTGAGTGTACCATTAGGAGTGTAGCAATTAAGCCATTAAGCGATAGAAAAAGGACAATCTAATGGAGTTTGCCTTACAAACACTCAGTTTTGTTATAAAAGCATGGGAAGGTATGCCAGGTGCAACAACAATGGCCACTGACTCCGCATCCACTAACACTACTCACATACGTAATATTTCATTCATTCTAGTGTATATATCATGTTGTTGTTGTTTTTTTATTAACACATCGGCCGATTCCCACCAAGGCAGGGTGGCCCGAAAAAGAAAAACTTTCATCATCATTCACTCCATCACTGTCTTGCCAGAGGGGTGCTTTACACTACAGTTATAAAACTGCAACATTAATACCCATCCTTCAGAGTGCAGACACTGTACTTCCCATCTCCAAGACTCAAGTCCGGCCTGCCGGTTTCCATGAATCCCTTCATAAATGTTACTTTGCTCACACTACAACAGCACGTCAAGTATTAAAAACCATTTGTCTCCATTCACTCCTATCAAATACGCTCACACATGCTTGCTGGAAGTCCAAGCCCCTCGCACACAAAACCTCCTTTACACCCTCCCTCCAACCTTCCCTAGGTCGACCCCTACCTCGCCTTCCCTCTACTACAGATTTATACACTCTCGAAGTCATTCTGTCTCGTTCCATTCTCTCTACATGTCCAAACCACCTCAACAACCCCTCCTCAGCCCTCTGGATAATAGTTTTAGTAATCCCGCACCTCCTCCTAATTTCCAAACTCCAAATTCTCTGCATTATATTCACACCACACATTGACCTCAGACATGACATCTCCACTGCCTCCAGCCTTCTCCTCGTTGCAACATTCATCACCCATGCTTCACACTCATATAAGAGTGTTGGTATAACTATACTCTCATACATTCCCCTCTTCCATGGACAAAGTTCTTTGTCTCCACAGACTCCAAAGTGCTCCACTCACCCTTTTCCCCTCATTAATTCTATGATTCACCTCATCCTTCATAGACCCATCTGCTGACATGTCCACTCCCAAATATCTGAATACATTCACCTCCTCCATACTCTCTCCCTCCAATCTGATATCCAATCTTTCGTCACCTAATCTTTTTGTTATCTTCATCACCTTACTCTTTCCTATATTCACTTCCCTCCTACACACTCTAACCTGAGCCTCACTATCCTCATAAAAACTCTTTACTGCTTTCAGTAACCTACCTCCTATTCCATACACCTGCAACATCTGCCACATTGCCCCCCTATCCACCCTAACACACGCTTTTTTCAAATCCATAAATGCCACAAAAACCTCTTTACACTTATCCAAATACTGTTCACCTATATGTTTCACAGCAAACACTTGGTCTACACACCCCCTACCTTTCCTAAAGCCCCCTTGTTCATCTGCTATCCTGCTCTCTGTCTTACTCTTAATTCTTTCAAAAATAACTCTACCATACACTTTACCAGGTACACTCAACAGACTTATTTCCCTATAATTTTTGCACTCTCTTTTGACCCCTTTGCCTTTATACAAAGGAACTATACATGCTCTCTGCCAATCCCTAGGTACCTTAACCTCTTCCATACATTTATTAAATAATAGCACCAACCACTCCAAAACTATATCCCCACCTGCTTTTAATATTTCTATCTTTCTCCCATCAATCCCAGCTGCCTTACCCCCTTTCATTCTACCCACTGCCTCACGTATTTCCCCCACACTCACAACTGGCTCTTCCACACTCCTACAAGATGTTATTCCTCCTTGCCCTATACACGAAATCACAGCTTCCCTGTCTTCATCAACATTTAACAACTCCTCAAAATATTCCCTCCATCTTCCCGATACCTCTAACTCTCCATTCAATAACTCTCCTCTCCTATTAATATTGTTTATTACGTCTTATTAGATGAATTGTGATAGATAAATAAGCCATAGAGTTGATATTTGGGAAATTATTGAAGTATTTTGTGGAGCCTGGAATTCCACTGGAACGGATTAATTCCATTTCAATTAATTTAAATGAGGAAAATTGACTCTGCAAACGAGCAAATCCAGTTGCGAGCAAGCTCCTGGAACGGATTAAACTCGTAAGCAGAAGTTCCACTGTACTAGCACGCAGGTGGTGGTACTGTGTGCGACATACTAGTACGCAGGTTGTGGTACTGTGCAACGTACTAGCACGCAGGTAGTGGTACTGTGTGCGACGTACTAGTACGCAGGTGGTGGTACTGTGCCCGATGTAGTAGTACGCAGGTGGTGGTACTGTGTGCAACATACTAGTACACTAAGGAACCAGGAGCTGTTGTCCCACCACCAGCTTCCCTACCAGCATGCAGGGTGTGCAAGTGGCTCAAAGATGACTTATTCAGTCCATATTTATTACATTTTCATGATACTAAGTTACAGTGGAATTCAGTCACAGAGCACACTTGGTATTTAACCTGGAATAAACCAGTGAAGTCAGTCAATATTACTTATTTCCATGTTTTGAGGAGTATTACATTCTGAAACAATTGTAATGATATAAGTATTCATTACATAGCCTTAAACGATAATAGTAAAAAAAAAAAAAAAAAAAAAAGAATAAAAATCAGTCATACGTATATTCTTCTTCTTTCAACACGTCGGCCGTTTCCCACCGAAGCGGGGTGGCCCAAAATGAAAAACGAAAGTGTCCCATTTTACATTTAGTAATATATACAGGAGAAGGGGTTACTAGCCCCTTGCTCCCAGCATTTTAGTCGCCTCTTACGACACGCATGGCTTACGGAGGAAGAATTCTGTTCCACTTCCCCATGGAGATAAGAGGAAATAAGAACAAGAACTAGTAAGAAAATAGAAGAAAACCCAGAGGGGTGTGTATATATATGCTTGTACATGAATGTGTAGTGTGACCTAAGTGTAAATAGAAGTAGCAAGATGTACCTGAAATCTTGCATGTTTATGAGACAGAAAAAAGACTCCAGCAATCCTACCATCATGTAAAACAATTACAGGCTTTCGTTTTACACTCACTTGGCAGGACGGTAGTACCTCCCTGGGTGGTTGCTGTCTACCAACCAGTATATATACTACCGTATATATACTGCATATATACAGTAGGGCCTCACCTTATGGCATTCCGCTAATACTGACATTTCAAATTAGTACTACAGTGGTACCCTGGATTTAGAACAGCTCCCAACTCGAACAATTATGTAAGTGTATTTTTGAAGGTGCTCTTGTAAGTGTATTTTTGAAGGTGCTCTTGTAAGTGTATTTTTGGGGGTCTAAAACGGACTAATCAGATTTACATTCGTCCTTATGGGAACAAATTCATTCGGTAATGGCACTCGAACAGCCTTCTGGAACGAATTATTGACGAAATCCGGGGTACCACTATATGACCAAGACTCGCTACACGGCTCCCCCCACTTGACTTTCTAATATGATCATCGCGCCCCACTCAGTTTGTTTACATTCTCCGTGAGCACGACTCTCCATTATGTCTGGAAAGTTTCCAATATTTCAAGTGTTTTAAAGTTATTTTATATTTTATATATACAGTGGACCCCCGAGTAAGGAACAAAATTCATTCCAGAAGCCTGCTTAAGTGCCATTACCGAACGAATTTACTCCCTTAAGAAATAATGTCAAGTAGGTTAGTCCATTTCGGACCCCCAAAAATACACTTACAAAAGCACTTACAATATTATACTTACATAATTGTACGATTTCCGGGGTGTTCATTACTCGGGGGTCCACTGTACTCTGATAATTATACAGTGGTACCTCGACATACGAGCAGCTCCCAACTCGAACAATTACGTAAGTGTATTTCTGTAAGTGCTTTTGTAAGTGTATTTTGGGGGGTCTGAAATGGATTAATCTAATTTACATTATTCCTTATGGGAACAAATTCGTTCGGTATCGGCACTCGAACAGCATTCTGAAATTAATTAAGCTCGTAACTCGAGGTACCACTGTACTTACGTGTACCTGTACCTAAGTAAACTTACACACTGTGCTGGCATACAGGTACACATTAAAATCACTAAGAGTGTCTTATTAGTCTTGAAGACGCCATATTAATAATGATAATAATAACACACAATAATAATCACTCTGAGGTGCATTAAATGTCATATAAAACGTTAATATAGACATTTTGCTTAATCCATCTATGATATTTTTTTTCAAAATTATATAAAAAACATGCTACGTAACATATAAAAATACACCCACAATAGAATAAATTAACAAATATGAGATGTTTTCCCAGTTGTCTTGTCGGAGTGTCGGAAAGAATAACTTTTTCTCTAGTCTATCACCAAAGAAAATGTGTGCTCAATATTATTACTGGGGGGTAACTAGAAAATTATTCCTTTCATATGCCTTCACTCAGAGCACCATTCCTTCTAAAAATGGTGTGTTACATGAGAATGGGAGTGTTGCTCTTTATTTATTCTACTGTACCAGCGTGGAGACAACTTGTACACAATGTAAGGTGTTTGTATTATGATATAAGCTTTACAAATATGGATGAGGTGATGAGGATAACAAAAAAATTAGATAACGGAAGATTAAATATCAGATTGGAGGGAGAGAGTATGGAGGAGGTGAATGTGTTCAGATATTTGGGAGTGGATGTGTCAGCAGATGGATATATGAAGGATGAGATGAATCATAGAATTAACGAGTGGAAAAAGGTGAGTGGCGCACTGAGGAGCTTGTGGAGACAGAGAACTTTATCCATGAAAGCAAAGAGGGGAATGTAAGAGAGTATAGTTATACCAACACTCTTGTATGGGTGTGAATGTTGCAACAAGGAGAAGGCTGGAGGCAATGGAGATGTCATATCTGAGGGCAATGTGTGGTGTGAATATAATGCAGAGAATCTGTAGTTTGGAGATTAGGAGGAGGTGTGGGATTACCAAAACTATTATCCAGAGAGCTGAGGAGGGGTTATTGAGATGGTTTGGACATACAGAGAGGATGGAACAAAATAGAATGACTTCGAGAGTGTATAAATCTGTAGTGGAGGGAAGGCGGGGTAGGGGTCGGCCTAGAAAAGGATGGAGGGAGGGGGTAAAGGAGGTTTTGCGTGCGAGGGGCTTGGACTTCCAGCAAGCGTGCGTGAGCGTGTTAGATAGGAGTGAATGGAGACAAATGGTTTTTAGGACTTGATGTGCTGTTGGAGTGTAGGCAAGGTAACATTTATGAAGGGTTTCAGGGAAACCGGCAGGCCGGACTTGATTCCTGGAGATGGGAAGTACAGTGCCGGCACTCTGAAGGAGGGGTGTTAATGTTGCAGTTTTATAGCTGTAGTGCAAGCACGCCTCTGGCAAGACAGTGATGGAGTGAATGATGATGAAAGTTTTTCTTTGTCAGGCCACCCTGCCTTGGTGGGAAACGGCCTATGTGTTAATAAATAAAAAAATATATGGAAATGTGTATCAACCCACCAGCCGCGTTCGTCTGTTTGTTTACATACTCTGCCGCTCAGTCCTCTCTCATTTACTCGTTCTCTCTCGTTTATTCGTTTTTATCTCGTTTACTCACCTCTCACCCTACATTAAGACTACAAATATTTTAAGGTAAGTAATGAGTGTACTGTATATGCATTTTATTGCTCTAGGGCACTTAAAATGTCGTAGTAGGTGGGGTGGCCAGGCGAGCTACCATACCTCCCACACCTAACTTTCTACAAATAAATATTATTCACCTTTCACTCTATATTAAGACCATTAAGACTACAAATATTTTAAGGTAAGTAATGAGTGTACACTATGTGCATTTTATCGCTCTAGGGCGCTTTAAATGTCGTAGTATATTACGTGTTGGTGGGTTGGCCAAGTGGGCTACCATACCTACCACACCTGACTTCTTACAATAAATACTACTCACCTCTCACCCTACATTAAGACTACAAATATTTTGAGGTAAGTAATAAGTGTACTGTGTGTGTATTTTACTTTTTATTGTTTTTTTAATGCCTAGTTCTATTGCTAACTTAATATATGTTAGTGTAAACTTATTATCTGGCATTTATATGCATTTACAAGTGGAAAAATTGGCGTTCTGCTTTCTGGCGATGTCCGCTTTCCAGCGGTAGCCTGGAACCTAGCCTGCCATATAAGTGGGGCCCTACT
Organism: Cherax destructor; assembly: GCA_009830355.1. NCBI lineage: Eukaryota > Metazoa > Arthropoda > Malacostraca > Decapoda > Parastacidae > Cherax > Cherax destructor. Next base: position 14,495 of record WNWK01012803.1, on the reverse strand, counting down.
GTAACGTATAATCCAAGTGAAGCAATGTTTCAAGTGTTAAAACACATTTAATATTATAAGAAACTACTATATAGTGTTAAACATTAAAAACAATTAAAAAACAGAAAAACTATCATATCTTGGCATCAATAAATTGTAAAATGTAAACATCGCTTAAACGCCACTGTTGCTGATTAGTGATAATTTTTTCACCAACTTCAACACACCATAAAATCTTTATTTTTTATCAGATTTCTCTCATTTTAGTCTTATTTGATTCAGAAAAAAAAACTATCAATCTGTAATTTTTTTTTTTTCCAGAATCTTCTCTCAAACACAGGAATTTTTTTTCAGGCTATCCCACAGTTAAAGAGTTAAGGCTCAATAAAGACCTAAGTAATTCTCAGTTTGCCAATGGATAATAATTCTTATTTCTTTCATAAAAACAATTACACAATCTACCAGTACTCATTAACTTGCACAACTGTGAGACGTTACACTGCTGTTAGCATCTCTTAAACATTCTGATACTAATGATACTTTAATCAAGAGTAAAATTAAGTGATAGATATAACCATGTTTCAATAAACATTATTAGTAATTAACATTCTTAAGTGTACATTATAAGTTCTAGGAAAAGAAAGAATGAAGATTATTGGTTGAAGTGACTTCCGCAAACACTTAAATATAGGTTCTGAAGACTGACTACATGCAAGATGCACAAACAAAAACAATCAGAAAAACTTCACTACTAGTTTAATACAACTTTGTGATGAGAGGCCAAGGAACTGACCTTACGGGCAAGATCCCAAGGATCATCTGTAACTCTTCTCTTGGTGATGTCTTGTTTTAAGCTGTCAACAGTATCTTGCAGATACGGTGACACTGATGAATATTGTGCCTTAATTGCAGGGAGATGTGTGTACACACACTGAAGCATCTGCAGTCCTGAACGATTGCGCTGGTTCTTCTTGTGGTATTCACTGGTAAGAGAATTATAAGTTTAGGGGCCACACACAAGTCACTTTATAGGTAACATTATCAACCAGATTAAAGAAAATACATTAAAATCATCAACCCAAATTTTGTTAAGCATGAAAAATTAAAAACATTAAATACAGTGGTACCCCGGTTTACGATGGTCTCCAAACTCGCCCTTTTATGTAAGTTTATTTTTTTAAATGCTTTTGTAAGTGTATTTTTGGGGGTCTAAAAGGACTAGTCTATTTTACATTATTCCTTATGGGGATAAATTTGTTTGGTAATGGCACTTGAACAGCATTCTGGAACGAAAAAATATTGTAAACCGGGGTACCACTGTATATAGCAAAGCCAGAGGTTAATAGCTTTGGACCCAGCTTTTACATAACACTGTACAGTATCTGGTCTAAGTGACGAGTCTGGTAGAAACAAGATGTCAAACAGTAAAGCCATGTACCCCACAACAACTTTTTCAAATCTTCCATGGAACAAGTGCCAACACTGAACCTGTCCCTGATGGCGTAAACTTCTCCTTGGAGGTAGACCTTGTGTCCCGTCGAGTCATAGCGCGGTATTGCTGAGGGGGCCAGGGTGCAATGGTGGAGGCGGCGGTGGCGGTGGCGATGGAGGGAGGTCGATGCTGGCGGAGCTCTCACTATGAGCAGCAAATTGATAGCAGCAGTAAGAGCAGCACACCAAGCCATCCACATCACCACACGCCGCACCCACCCCATTGCTCATGATTTCGTTTTTGAAGATTGCTGCAAATAAAGTAACAGAGGATAAGATTAAGACATACACACACACTCAAATGCAGAAATATAAGAGCACATACTAACTGATATAGTGTTATTACATATACAGTGGACCCTTACTATTCGAACACTCCAAACTCGCCCTTTTATGTAAGTTTATTATTTTTAAGTGCTTTTATAAGTGTATTTTTGGGGGTCTGAAATGGACTAATCTAATCTACATCATTCCTTATGGGAATAAATTCATTTGGTAACAGCACTTGAACAGCATTCTGGAATGAAGAATGTTCGAATAGCGAGGGTCCACTGTATATTCAATAGTGAGCCCATAAAAGAAAACATTCATAATCATTCATTTGAACACTATCTTACCAAACATGTTCAAGCAGTGCCTGCACTGTAGGGCAGTGGGCAGTGAAAGCACTGCTTTACACACCTCCAGGACTCAAGTTTGGCTAACCAGGTCACACAACAGAACATTCATTAAAAACCACTTGTTTCCATTTGCTCCAAACACACTTACACAAGCCTGCTAGATGCTCAAGCCCTCCCCCAACTTGTTCTAGGACATCCGCTTTCCCTGTTAACCTCTGCCTCAGATTTATACACTCTTCATCAACCATCTCTCTCCAGCCTCTCCACATGACCAGACCACCTTCACAACCTTTCCTCAGCCCTCTGACTTATACCCTTGGTAACCCACACATCACCTTTTAATTTCTACACTCCAAATTCTCTACACTGATATTCACCACACATTACTCTCAAACATGACATCTCCACTGTCTCTAACCTCACTGCAATATTTAAAGCATATGCCTCACACCCATATAAAAGTGCTGGTACCACTATACTCTGGTGCATTTCCCTTTTTCACATCCAAAGATAAACTTCTTTCTTTCCATAAATACTTCACCACACCACCCACCTTTTTTCCCACATTTAATTTATGACTCACCTCTTCTCTAACAGACCCATATTGACATGTCCACTCTCAAATACCTAAATACTTGCATATCCACTTCCTCCATACTCCCTCTCTTCAATATGATATTTAACCCTTTCACTGTCGAGACTCTTGCTCACAAACTTGCTCTCAGTGTCAAAAAAAAAAAAAAAATTCTTACCAAAATCTTAAGAATATTTTTCTGATTGTTTTAACCCTTTCAGGGTCGAGACCCCAATTCTTAACTCTCTCTCAGGGTCGAAACATTTTCGGAAAAAAAAATTTTTTCTTCTTATGAAATGATAGAGAATCTTTTTCCGATCATAACGCCACCAAAATTATGAAATTTGATGGAAAACTAACGGAATTATGCTCTCACGAAGTTAGCGGTATCGATGCTATTTACGCATCGGCGATTTCGCCGACTTTGAGCCCTATTTTCGGCAAATTCCAATGTTTCAGTCTACTAAAATTATAGCTATTTCGCTAGAACGCCATTTCTTCTATCGATTGAGTACAAGAAACTGCCAATTTACCGATTTCAACTACCCAATAAGGTGGTCAGAAATTGGTAATTTGTCCAATTTCACACAAATTTCAAAAGATGCCATTCCTGGCACTCGAATAACATTTTATCTGTCCATTAGTCATGTCTCCAGGCCCCTCTTACATTACCTTTGCTTTCCATTTTGAATTTTTATTCTCACAATAAATTGAAGATTTATTGTTATGTATACTACTGCATCATTGTAAAAACGGTATAAATGACATCAGCACACTTGTGCAAGAATATTAGAGTCACCAGTTGATTTGTTTACTCTTGAACATCGCCAAAAATCGAACATTTTCGCTACTTTGCGCTCAATTTCTAGGTACTTGTCATTGAGAAACCAATCAAAATTATCTCTATTTCTCTAATATATCTTCCATTCTATCAAATGAGACCAAGAAAACGAGAATATAATCATAAATACCATACGAAAATAGACTGCAAAGTCACTGTTTTAAACCAAAAATACGGTCAGAGTTTTTTTTTCCTCATTATGCACTGTGGTGCAGGATTTTTTTTATACTGAGCACACTGACCGCAAAGACCCATTCTCTCACATCTAGGCCTACCAGCCTGTTTCTGCTTGATTTGAGGGCGCTAGAATTTAGGCGTACTAGTACGTCAAACGCCCTGGCGTGTAAGCCGTACTAGTACGCCAAAAACCCTCAAAGGGTTAAAAGAAAAAAAAAATTGCGATCAGTAAAGTAAAGTAAAGTTTTATTTCGTTACAGATTGCAGATTACATAGGTATCGGTAGTTACAATGTAAATTGAGTGCAAGGAGAGCTACTGACATGCCATGGCATTAGGGGCAGCTTATTCAATTCCTTAAAGACTATGTACTTAATATTAGAGAAATTTATTGAGTTTATTCTAGTTAAAAATTATTTTCAAAATTACAATATGATGAAATTTTACTGTTTAAATTATTATATAATGATATTAGATTGTTACAGGTGTTAAGATTCTTGAATGATAATATGGAATTGAGATTATCTTAAGGAAAATAACATTGAGCATTTTTGGCATTAACTTATAATATGAATAATATGAATAGGGGGTAACATAATAGTAACATATTATTAAGAATTGAGATTATTGTATAGGAAAGTAATAATGAGCATTTTTCAAAGTAGTTTATAGTATGATCATTTAGTTTTGGGTGAGTAGGTGGTTTTTGAGTTGAGTCTTAAATTGATTTTCAGACAAGATTATCTTAATATTTACTGGTAATGAATTCCAGATTCTGGGGCCCTTTATGTGCATAGAATTTTTACATAGGTTGATATGAACACGGGGTATATCAAAAAGTGATCTGTGTCTTGTGTTGTGGTCATGGGTCCTATTAAAGTTGGTGAGGAGAATTTTGAGCAGAGGGTTTATATTAGAGTGTAAAGTTTTATATATGTAGTAGGCACAAGAGTAAGTATGAATGTTCTTTACGGTGAGTAGTTTGAGACTTTTGAATATTGGTGGAGTATGCTGTCTAGAGTGGGAATTTGTTATCATTCTGACTGCGGCCTTTTGTTGTGTTATGAGTGGTCTAAGGTGATTTAACGTTGTTGATCCCCATGCACAGATTCCATAGGTGAGATACGGGTAGATAAGTGAATGATATAGTGCAAGGAGAGCTGATTGTGGTACATAATAGCGTATCTTTGATAATATGCCTACTGTCTTCGAGATTTTCTTGGAAATTTGTTGTATATGTTTTTGGAATTTAAGGCTACTGTCAAGGTGGATTCCTAGGAATTTTCCCTCTGTGAGTCTTGTGATGGTTGTACCATTGAGTGTTATGTTAAGTGGAACATTTGTGGCTTTGCTTCCAAACTGTATGAAGTAGGTCTTGTCAGTATTGAGAGTAAGCTTGTTAGTCGTCATCCATGTTGATATTTTCTGTAATTCGGCATTAACAGTGTTGGCCAGTATAACTGGATTTGGGTGAGAGAAGACATATGTTGTGTCATCTGCAAATAAAATGGGTTTGAGTAGTTGTGATGCATTCGGTAGGTCATTTATGTAAATGAGGAATAGGAGTGGCCCCAGGACACTTCCTTGAGGGACTCCGACTGTAATTTGTTGTGTGGAAGAGTTCGCTCCATTTGTGTACACGTATTGGCTTCTGTTGGTGATGTATGACTTTAGGTAGTTGAGTGGGTGCCCCCTTATACCATAGTGTGCTAATTTTGTGAGCAGTAAATCATGGTCGACTGTATAAAAAGCTTTGCGTAGATCAATGAAGATTCCCAGTGGGACTTCTTTCTTCTCAAGTGCTGTATATATTAACTCCAACATGTACTTACCAAGATATAGAGGCGTGAAGTAGACAGAAAGTGAACCGCTTACAGCAACATCAACGACTGCCGCTCACTCGGTAATAGAGTGGACCCCGCAAATAGGCCGGTCTGCTTATCTGCCGGCTCGAAAATCGGTCGCTCTTTTAAGCCCAATTTTTGACCGATTATCGGCCCGCGTCCCAGACCTGTCCACCTGCCCCACGCTTGCGCGCCTCACCGAGCAGGCGTCTTGAGCCAGTCTAGTTTTGTTTATCACAATAAATTCATTGTGTTTAGTGCTTGTTTATTGATTGTGACTGTGAAATAAGCCACCATGGGCCCAAAGAAACTTCATAGCGGCAGCCCTTTGGTAAAGAAAGTGACAAACACGATAGAATTGAAGAAAGAAATTGTAGCAAAGTACCAAAGTGGAGGAGGAAGAGAGGGGAGAATGTGCCTTCTTCAGTGATTCTACGATATGTACGATTCTAAAGCAGCACAAAGACTATAGCACCAGCCAGCGATAAAGTGTAGCATTAACAGTGTAGCAAGTAAGTTAAGCCATTAATCGATAGAAAAATGACGACACGAAACTTAACTCCTCCATTGGTTGTTTGAGGAATATAGGGACACTGAGACCAGAGCTGCCCTCTGCCAACATATCCTCCAAGGTAAGTGTAAATATTTCTTATTTATATAAGTGTGAATATTTCTTATTTATAAATTAAAATGTAAATATTTCTTATTTATAAATTATGTACAGTTGTTTGTGTGAATAGTGGTGATGGCCTGCTGCTGCCACCCACCACGGCTTATAGTCAGTGGCCCTTACACCCAACAACACCACCACCACCTCCACCAGTCCTTACACGCGTAATGACATGTTTTATTCATTCTAGAGTTTATATCATGTTTCTATGTTATTAATATTGTTTATTATGTCATATTAGATGAATTGTGCTAGATAAATAAGCTGTATGGTTGATATTATTGTCATATTGAAAGACTATCTTGTCCTGCCTCCAAACAAACTCTCCCGACTCTCTCATACGCCAACAAGTCTTCAATAAAGGTAAAACTGATTTAACTGTTCATTTATCACTTAAAATTAGTGCTTTATATTTATTTCTCATTGTTTTCTGTATGTAAAACTATATCATTTAATCTTTAAAAAAATGAATTTTTGGTGAATATTTTTGGGTGGAACGGATTAATTGTATTTACATTATTTCTTATGGGAAATAAGGGTTCAAAAATCGGCCAGTTCGATTTTAGGCCTAGCTCCTGGAACGGATTATGGCCTATTTCTGGGGGTCCACTGTATTATTTTTACTTTTATTCTATTTTTTCTTTTCTTTTCTAATATTTTATTTTTTCAAGTAACTTTTATGGCCTGTGAGACCAATATAATGCATAATGTATGTATATATATCCACTCATTGTATGCAACACAATAACAGCACAAACATTATCATTATACTGTTTACAAAACCTGTTTATACAAACCCACGCTGCCTTCCCCACCACCCACGCTGCCTTCTCACACCAACCATGCTGTCTTCCCCACCACCCACATGGAAATAAGTCACTTTGTCTGACTTTTTTGGGTTATTCTGGGTAATCTACACATATGCTGCTACAGTAAAACCCCGGTTTTCGTGTGGTCCGGTTATCGTACAATTCAGTTTTCGACCACTTTTTTTCAGCAAAATTTTCCCCATTTTCGTACATCCGCTCGGAAATCGTCTGTACCAGACGCATCCGCCTACCAGCGGGACGCGGCCACTCATACGTTTGTGACTCAGTCTGCCTTTGTTACTCATGCAGTGAGCATTATTCAGCGCGTTCTTCCAAAACATTTCATAATAATTCATTGTTTTTTGTGCTTGCGACTGCTAAATAAGCCACCATGGGGCCAAAGAAAGTTGCGAGTGCTAGCCTTTTGGTAAAGAAGGTGAGAAACACAATAGAATTCAAGAAAGAACTTATATGTATAAAAATTTGAAAGTGGCGTACGTGTGGCCGGGCTCGCCAGGATGTATGGGAAGTCCAAATCAACGATCAGTTCCATCCTGGTGAAGAAAAAAGAAATCAAGGCAGCTGATGTTACGAAAGAGGTAAATGTGCTAACGAAACAGAGATCGCAAACAATCAAAGATGTTGAGAAGTTGTTATTGGTGTGGATCAACGAAAAACAGTTAGCGAAAGATAGTGTTGTGGAGGCGATAATTTGCAAAAAGGCAAGGCAATTGCATGCGGATCTCATAAAGAAAATGCCTGGAATGTGTCCTGCTGTTAGTGAAACAGAGCTCTTTGGACAGATTTTTTGTGCAACAGGGGTCCAGTGACTCTCAAGCTGGTCCTAGTGCCAGTAAAAGACAAAGAAGAGAAGTAACCCTGGATAGGGCTTTGATACCTGAAGTCCTTATGGAGGGGGATTCCCCTTCCAAACAATAACCTCTCCTCCCTCTCCCCTCCTCGCCTTCTTCCATATGCCAACAAGAGTCTTCAATAAAGGAATGTAATAGTGATTTAAATGTTCATTTATCCATTTCATTAGTCATTTATATTTATTTCTCATTGTTTTCTGTATGTAAAACTATATTTATTCTCTATAAAATGCATTTTTTTTTAATATTTTTGGGTGTCTGGAACGGATTAATTGGATTTACATTAGTTCTTATGGGAAATATTACAATATTACAATGGACCCTCAATTTTCGTATTTAATCCATTCCAGAGAGACCGGCCAAAACTGAAATCGGCGAAAACTGAAACCATTTTCCCCATAAGAAATAATGTAAATCCAATTAATCCGTTGCAGACACCCAAAAATATTAACAAAAAATACATTTTATAGAGAATAAATAGTTTTACATACAGAAAACAATGAGAAATAAATATAATAATTTTTTTTTGACCTTAAAGATAGATTTACATGCACAAAAGAATGAACATTCAACATGACACTTAACTTTATTGAAGATTGTTGTTGCTGGATGGAAGACAGGGAGGAGGGGAGAGGGAAGAGAGGTTATTCTTTGGAAGGGAAATCCCCCTCCATAAGGACTCTAGGTACCAAGTCCTTATCTGGGGTCACTTCCCTTTTTTGTCTTTTAATGCCACTAGGACCAGCTTGAGAGTCACTGGACCCCTGTTGCTCAAAAAATTGGTCCAGAGAACTCTGTTTCTGGCGTCTTTAAAATGTCCCTAAAATGGGACATGGTATTGTCACTGTAAAAGACGCCGGCACGAATTGCAACAGCTTTCTCAAGGTGATGTTCCTCTACAAATGAATGCACCTCACTCCACTTTGCACAAATGTCCTTAACCCTTTCATTCAAGCAGTATATACCAAGAAAGAGGAAACGCTTTGGTATAAAGTTGTTTGTGCTTTGTGATTGCTACAGTGGTCTTGTATTGGATATTATTGTGTACACTGGAAGTAATACATTGCAAGATACAGTGGTACCCCGGATTTCGTACAGCTCCCAACTCAAACAATTATGTAAGTGTATTTTTTTAAGTGCTTTTGTAAGTGTATTTTTGGGAGTCTGAAATAGATTAATCTAATTTTCATTATTCCTTATGGGAACAAATTCGTTCGGTATCAGCACTCGAACAGCCTTCTGGAACTAATTAAGTTCATAACTCGATTTACCACTGTACTTGGGTTTTAGTTAAGATAAGATATAAGATTTTGTTCAAATTTTTAACCCCAGAGGGTTAGCCACTCAAGATAACAAAAGAAAGTCAGTGTGTCATCGAGGACTGTCTGTCTTATTACCAGTGAGGTCTTTAAATCATGTCCCCCCAGGATGCCACCCACACCAGTCGACTAACACCTAGGTACCTAGTTTCCTGCTAGGTGAACAGGACAGCAGGTGTAAGGAAACATACCCAATGTTTCCACCCTTGCCAGGGATCAAATCACGGACATTCAGCGTAAAGTTTACTGGTGTGGGTGGGATCCTGGGGGACAGGATTGAAGGACCATAATGGAAACAAGATAGAGAGTCCTAAATGATGCACTGACTTTCTTGGGTTATCCTGGGTGGTTAACCCTCCCTATCCTGGGTTATCCTTGGTAGCTAACACTCCTTACCTGGGATATCCTGGGTGGCTAACCCTCCTACCCTGGGTTATCCTGGGTGCCTAACACTCCCTACCTTAGGTTATTCTGGGTGGCTAATACTCCCTAACCTGGGTTATCCTTGGTAGCTAATACTACTTACCCTTGGATATCCTGGGTGGCTAACCCTTCTCACCTGGGTTATCCTGGGTGGCTAACACTCCCTACCCTGGAGTATACCTGGAGAGGGTTTCAGGGGTCAATGCCCCAGCAGCCCAGTCTAAGACCAGGCCTCGTGGGGATCAGGGTCTGATCAACCAGGCTGTTACTGCTGGCCGCACATAAACCGACATAAGAACCACAGCCTGACTGATCAGGTACTGACTTTAGGTGCCTGGCCAGTGCCTTCTTGAAGACAGCCAGGGGTCTATTGGTAATCCCCTTATATATGCTGGGAGGTAGTTGAACAGTCTTGGGCCCCTGACACTTATTGCGTTGTCTCTTAGTGGCGCCCCTGCTTTACAATGGGGGAATGTTGCATTTCCTGCCAAGTCTTTTCCTTTCATAGGGAATGATTTTCGTGTGCAAGTTTGCTACTAATCCCTCTAAGATTTATCGAGTGTATATTATCATGTATCTTTCTCACCTGCATGCGAGGGAATACAAATCAAGGGACTTCAACCATTCCCAGTACTTTAGGTGCTTTATCGTACTTATGTGTTCTGTGAAAGTTCTCTGTACGCTCTCCAGATCATCAATTTCACCTGCCTTGAAAGGGGCAGTTAGTGTACAGCAACATTCCAGCCTAGAGGGAACAAGTTTTGAAGGTTATCATTATCCATCCTATCATTTTCCTACCAGATGAGGTTATTCTGGGTGACTAACACTCCCTACCCTAGCTGGCTAATACACCCTACCCTGGGTAATCCTAGGTTCTCTACACATATGTTGCTATGTATGATAATCTCTGTAACTGTATTTGTGTATACCTGAATAAACTTACTAGCTAACCCTCCCTACCTTGGGTTATCCTGGGTGGCTAACACTTCCTACCCTTGGTTACCCTGGGTGGCTAACACTCCCTACCCTGGGATATCCTGGGTGGCTAACACTCCCTACCCTGGGTTATCCTGGGTGGCTAACACTCCCTACCCTGGGTTATCCTGGGTGGCTAACACTCCTACCCTGGGTTATCCTGGGTGGCTAACACTCCTACCCTGGGTTATCCTGGGTGGCTGACACTCCCAACCCTGGGTTATCCTGGGTGGCTAACACTTCCTACCCTGGGTTATCCTGGGTGGCTAACACTCCCTACCCTGGGTTATCCTGGGTGGCTAACACTCCCTACCCTGGGTTATCCTGGGTGGCTAACACTCCTACCCTGGGTTATCCTGGGTGGCTAACACTCCCTACCCTGGGTTATCCTGGGTGGCTAACACTCCTACCCTAGGTTATCCTGGGTGGCTAACACTCCCTGCCCTGGGTTATCCTGGATGGCTAACACTCCCTACCCTGGGTTATCCTGGGTGGCTAACACTCCCTACCCTGGGTTATCCTGGGTGGCTGACACTCCCAACCCTGGGTTATCCTGGGTGGCTAACACTTCCTACCCTGGGTTATCCTGGGTGGCTAACACTTCCTACCCTGGGTTATCCTGGGTGGCTAACACTCCCTGCCCTGGGTTATCCTGGATGGCTAACACTCCCTACCCTGGGTTATCCTGGGTGGCTAACACTTCCTACCCTGGGTTATCCTGGGTGGCTAACACTCCCTGCCCTGGGTTATCCTGGATGGCTAACACTCCATACCCTGGGTTATCCTGGGTGGCTAACACTTCCTACCCTGGGTTATCCTGGGTGGCTAACACTCCCTACCCTGGGTGGCTAACACTCGCAGGATAACCCAATAAAGTCACAGTGATGTTGTCACTGTGGTCCATTTATCATCTTATTTAAAGCCTGGCTTTAAGACAGTGGAAATCAGTCATGACTTATGTGTTAACGAGAGAGATTAACTTTATAAAATACTGATGCATGTTAGTGGCTTTATGTGTTTAACAATAATAATAATATAATATCTTTGTTTCTACAAGTACATGTACAAGGTATACAGACCATAGCTGACATCAAAGACATACTACTATATAGAAAGCCACTTGTTATGACATGTAAACTACACATTGTATACTACGTAAAGAAATAAAAAAAAAATTATTTTTAAAACTGGTGCTATGACAGGATGGTATTACCTTTGTGGCTGGTCACTGAGACGAAGTAGTTGGTAGTGTGAGAGGATGTAGTAGGTAGTGGTAGCAGTGAAGGTGGCACCAGTGACTCGTACTCAGATAACAGTGCACTAGTGAGGCGAGTACATGAGTACTCTAGCTACCTCACCTCTCTACCACCATCTGCCTATACTAAGGTACACTCTGAGAGTGCCCAGGTGCGAGGTCACATGCCACTCAATGGTTATTTTAACTCCCCCAAGCCCAGTGCCAAACTCATAAATGAATGGGAATGCCACCAGAGTAGTGCCAGTGTTTCATGAGGCTGGGACGTGGTGTCTCGTCCTCCTGGTACTGCTACATTCTGGTAGCACACATGAGTTAATGCTGGTACTTACTCAGGAGTGCATGCTGCTACATGGTTGTGGTGATGCTGGAGAGAGCAGCATGGACACGTGTTGTTGTTGTTAGGTGTAAGGGTTGAGAGGACAGTGTAGAGGACACAGTGTACTGTACAGGACACAGTACTCACCTAATTGTGGTTGCAGGGGTCGAGACTCAGCTCCTGGCCCCGCCTCTTCACTGTAGTGTAGAGGAAACAGTGTAGTGTACAGGACACAGTGTAGTATACAGGACTCAGTGTAATATACAGGACACAGCAAAGAGACTCAACAATCCCTGGCTAACACCCAGCATCCTTAAATCCATTAACAAAAGACACCAATACGAAAAACAATACAGAAGGGGTCTAATAACCAGAGAACAATCCAAACGCTACTCATCAGTCCTTACCAGCCTGATAAGAAGGTCGAAAAAATTGTATTATGAGAGCAGATTCCAAACCATAAAAGGGGATATGAAAAAGACCTGGAAAACCCTATCTGCAATTCTAGGAAATAAAAAGATATCCAAGAACAATACCATCAAATTATCAAAAACAGATGAACCCCTACTCTCACCAACTGAGACAGCAAACAGACTTAATGTTTTCTTCTCCACCATAGGAAAGAATCTAGCGAGTAAAATCCCAAGCACGAACACTCGTCTAACAGACTACCTCACCAACACCTACCCTAATACACTATTCCTAGCTCCTACCAACCCAATAAAAGTCTCGCTCATAATCAACACCCTTAAAAACAAGGCAGGAGACATAAATAGCCTATCATCTTTTATGTACAAAAAAGCTTCACAGGTACTGTCACCAATTATTGCAACACTCTTCAATAAATCCATCGAAACCTCCACATTCCCATCAATTCTCAAAACAGCACCTCTTTAAGGGGGGCTCCTTGACGTGGTAAAGAGGCTATCGGTCTGAGGAATTGGACCTTTTGGTCTTCTTCCTCAGACCGAACCTAATTACCCCCAATCCCTCCCTTTTCCCATCTCCCCCATCCTCCTCTTTCCCTTTCCTCCTCCTCCTCCTCATCCCTCCCTTATTTCCTTCCCAGTTTTACCCTGGGAGCTTTCTCCTCAGGCATTCTAGTTCCTAGGTAGGGGAAGGGTATCGTAGTCCATCCCATTCTGTTGAGGTCCTTGGCGGTGGTGTAGTTTGCCGTGGAATCTGGATCGCCTGGGGATGTCCTGATCCTCTCCGGTCACCCGGGGTGGCTTTGGGTATCTTTCGGCGACGGGTGTATCTCTGGAGGCCACCTTCGGATTCCGGGGTGGTGGCCGAAGGCGGTATGCTTTGTGGCGGATATCCGGCCGCCCTCTCTTTTGTCCGCCGAGATGGCTCGGTGGATGTGAGGTTGCTATCCCGGATTGCTGGTTTACTGGCGTGAAGGGTAGGGTATGGCACGGGTTCCATGCAGCATCTGCACTACTTGCGGTGTTGAGGTCCTCTTGGGCACGGAGGGGATTTGCGCTCCCTTTCATTCCTCCTAGGACCTATTCCTCCACGTTCCCCCTTTTATTCTTTTTTTATTTTTATTTTCTTTTTCTTTCTTTTTTTTTCTTAAAAATAAAAAGAAAGAAGTAACCTAACCATGGCTGACCCAATCCATGAACCCACTACCCCGGCCCCTTCCTGATACCGCACCCAGTACTGACCCTGCCTCGTTAACGGATGACTCTTGGACACCTCTCATGCCCCTGTACCTCTTGCTGGTGCTGGTTCGTCACCTGCTTCAGGTACCAGGGTCCCGACTGGCCCTTTCGATACGTCTGACCTTCGCTCTTCTCTGACCTTGATTCCGCTTCTCCTCGACGGTGCGGCAATTTTCGAATCGCTCGCCCGTCTCCCATCGGACCACCCCGTCCCACACAAAACGACCAAGACCCACACATGACGATTCGACACTCCCTTCTCGTTCATCGCAGAAACGACCAGCTCGTCACTCACTCCCTTAAACTCTCTGTTTCAAACTACTCAATGGACAAAGTTTTTACTCTTCGTCCAACTTCCCTAATACCTATCTTTCAGACCATAGTATTGGTAAGGCTCTACTACGCCATGTTGGTCAAAACATCTCATTTCACGCTCTCAAGAGGCACTCGATCATCACGGTCCAGAATGCTGGCCAAGCTCGTGATCTTTCTCTTCTTACGACCATTGACAATACACCTGTTACTATTGACAAGCACCATTCCCTCAATTCTTGTTGTGGTTCTGTCATTTTGCCCCACACCATTGTCCAACGGAATTTCCAGACATGTGGTGATGACATTTTCGAGCAGCTTGAGCTCCAAGAACTCCTATCCTTAAAGT
>WNWK01012802.1:0-57975 GCA_009830355.1 Cherax destructor | reverse complement strand
AAGCCCCGCGTCAGGAAACACTTGACCTGTTCTGAAATTTTCCCCAATCTAACATAAAAAATCGTAACCCCACCACTGTCTCACTTTGAGACGTACCCCCAGTGGAGCAGATTTCTCGCGTCAATCTGTTTCCCATGCGAAATTTCTCAATAAATTTCCCTCTGCCATTGCCCCCGCTACTAAATAACTCAGACACTGGCCAGTGCTCGAAACAGACGGGGTTCCTTTTTCCCTTTTTATTGTATTTAGCATAATTAGATACATCAGCAGTGTGCTGCCCCCAATTCTATATGACAGTTACCAGTGGGAACCCCTGTTCCCAGAAGTTCTTTTTCGGGGAAAGGGGAGCTGGAAGAAGAAGCTAGAAGACTTGAAGCTTCGGTTTTTTTTTTTATTTTTATTTTATTATTTTTATTATTATTTTTTTTTAAAAGAGCCGCTACCATTCGAAATCCTCGTAAAACAATCAAACCTAGCTATGTTCTAACCACTAAACCCCTGGTCTTCTGATATTCTCGGGGAAGTGGTTTGGGCTTTTAGAAAAATGGAGAAATAAGATGATTTAAAAGGGGGGGTGGGGGTTGTCATAGGAAAGGATAGGGGAGGGGGATAGAGGAGGCATAGACAGACAGCAGGCATGTGTAGGCGTGTTAGATAGGGAAAGAGTAGGGATGAATGGCTTTTGGGACTTTACGAGCTGTTGGGTGTGAGCAGGGGGAATATTTTGTGAAAGGGATTCAGGGGAAACCGGTTGGGCTTGACTGCTGGAGTGGGAAGTACAATGCCTGCACTTTACGCTACTCTCAGCTACTAGCACCTACTCTTAACTATAGCACTCTACTCTCAGCTACTAGCCCCTACTCTTAACTACTAGCACCTCCTCAGCTACTAGGGGGTACTCTTAACTACTGCACCTACCCTCAGCTACTGAGGGTACTCCAACTACTAGCACGCTCTCTCAGCTACCACGCTCTCTTAACTACTAACGTTTTCTCAGCTACTAGAACTCTACTCTCAGCTACCAGCACGTTACTCTCAGCTACTAGTACGCTACTCTCAGCTACTAGTACGTTTTTTTTCAAATACCATCACGCTACTCTCAGCTACTAGCACGCTACTCTCAGCTACCATCACGCTACTCTCAGCTCTAGCACGCTACTCAGCTACTAGTACGCTACTCTCAATACTGCCTACTCTCACTACCGCATTACTCTCAGCTACTAGTACGCTATTCTGCTCTAATGCTCCAAAATACCATCACGCTACTCTCAGCTACTAGCACGCTCTCTAAAACCCCTAGTACGCTACTCTCAGCTACTAGCACGCTACTCTTGGCTACTAGCACTCTATTCTCAGCTACTAGCACGCTACTCTCGGCTCTACGCTATTCTCAGCTACTAGCACGCTACTCTCAGCTACTAGCACGCTAGTCTCTTTAACACGCTACTTTCAGCTACCACACGCTACTCTCAACTACTACCGCTATTCTCAGCAACTGGGGGCCCCTATTTTCAGCTACCCAGCTACTCTCAGCTACTAGCACGCTATTCTCAGCTACCAGCACGCTAATCTCTCTACTAGCACGCTACTCTCAGGACTAGCACGCTACTCTCAGCTAGAACGCTACTCTCAGCTATAGCACGCTATTCTCAGCTACTACACGCTACTCTACGAACACGCTACTCTTAACTACTGACTCTACTCTGCTAACACCACTATTAACTCTAAATCTACTCCCAACTACTAGCACTACTATATAACATGCTTAAACTACTCTACTCTCGCACTAACACGCTCTCTTAACTACTAGCACTCTACTCTCAACTACTGCACGCTACTATCTAACATGCTTCTCTCAACTACTCTAGCATGTTATTCCCCAGCTACTAGCACACTACTCTCACTACCAGTACACCACCAACACGCTCCCACACACTCCCAAAACTCAGATCCTAGTACACTCCCCCTCAGATCCTGTACACTACCAACACTCAGATCCTAGTACACTACCAACACTCGATCCTAGTACACTACCCAAAATCAGATCCTATACACTACCAACACTCAGATCCCTATACACTAAACACTCAGATCCTGCACACTACCAACACTCAGATCCTAGTACACTACCCAAAACTCAGATCCTAGTACACTACCAACACTCAGATCCCAGTAAAACCCAAAACTCAGATCCCAGTACACTACCAACACTCAGATCCCAGTACACACCAACACTCAGATCCTAGTACACACCAACACTCAGATCCCAGCACACCAACACTCAGATCCTAGTACCCCAACACTCAGATCCTAGTACACTACCAACCTCAGATCCTAGTACACTACCAACCTCAGATCCCAGTACACTACCAACACTCAGATCCTAGTACACTACCAACCTCAGATCCTAGTACACTAAACACTCAGACCTAGTACACTACCAACACTCAGATCCTAGTACACTACCAACACTCAGATCCTAGTACACTACCAACATTCAAACCTTGGTTCGGAGGGTTGCACCTACCTTACAAATCTTCCCAAAGAGCACTATATGATTACTGCCCTTACAAGCGTCAATATCCAAACGCACATCTGCAAGATTATTATTATTATTATTATTGATATAAGTGGTTGATAAGTAAGACATATGTAAAACAGATCAGTATCTCTATTCCGCAACGTTTCGCCTCCCATAGTAGCACTGCACAACGAAACGTTTCTAAATAGATACTACCTAACTGCTGCACATGTGTCTTAGATACCTAACTGCTGCACATGTGTCTTACTTATCAATTTGTCGGTAAGTATATAATTATCATATTGACAAAATACGAGTGGAACACGCGGGTATCTTTATTGCTGAAACGTTTCGCCTTTGCAACAGGCAAAACGTTTCGGCAGTCCCAACAACAATTGGTTATAATCATAAGCACAATTTTTAAAAGGGTGGACTGGTAAGCCAGTGGAAGGCCTCAGTCAAATGACCAAAAGCTCCAGCGGTGGGTCATCATATGACTTGTCCTGTTTCCTTACAAACATTACCTAACCTAACCTAGTCTCAAGCAATAAATATACCCAAGTGATGCATATGGGAAGCGCTATATCCGTAGGGGTGTAGAGGAAATAGTAGACAATTAGGTTTGACCCCAGTAGAGCCGCATCGAAACTCACCTTCATTACTGTCAGAGGGAATGCACTTAGTGGCTGTCACGTTGAGTACCGCGTACCCCGGCATCGCTGCCTGTAACCTCAGGCCCTCCACCTCTGGTTCCGCTGCTGCATTGAACACTTCCCACATATCGAACGTTCCACATATCTCAGTCCTGGTCAGGGGAACATAGATTTGATACGAATATGTGAGATTGGGTGGGCAAATTTGGGGGTAATGTGTGGGTAGCAGGGAGGTAGATGTAGGTAGCATGTAGGTGTGGGTAGCAATGAGGTACATGTGGGTAGCAGGGAGGTAGGTGTGGGTAGCAATGATGTAAATGTGGGTAGCATGAATGTAGATGTGGGTAGTAGAGAGGTATATGAAGGTAGATTTGAGTAGATAAGCGCCGGTAAACGTTATGAAATTAATTAAATGAAGGCATTATTATTGTAATATTCACGGTGAAGCACTAAACCTTACAGAACCAAGGACAATGGAAAGCAATCAGGTTTAATCCGAGTAATGGGAGGGTAACTCCAATTTTCCAGATCATGAGGATCTTACCTGTAAGACACGAGAAGGTAGAAAGAAGCAAGAGTATCATGTTTACATCGGGATCAGCGCCCTTCATCACTGAAAATATGAAGGTATGTGTCAGTATAACCTATCCTTATTATTTCACAGCTTATCAGCGTTTTATAGTCTATCATCGGTGTATAACCTATCCTCGTTATTTTATAGTATATTGTCAGTGTATAACCTATAACCTATCCTCATTATTCTATAGTTTATCATCGGCGTATAACCTATCCTCATCATTTTACAGTTTATCATGTTTGTAACCTAAATTCATCATTTTACAAGCCAGCATAACTTAGACTTGCGTCAGTTCATAACCTATCCTCATTTTATAACCTATTATCATTTTATAGCCTATCATTTAATAACCTATCACTATTTCATAGCCTATCATATTTTACAACACCGCTAGCAAGGCCCCATTTTACCAGAATGTGCTGTGGGCAGTGGTCAACATGAATCATGGTCAAACCTCTTTCGTTCGGTCATAGAAATACTGGAAGGATCTTGAAATCCTCTTAGTATGTGATCGAAAGGCTCTAAGACCAAACCACTTTTCCCCCAAATTTTTTTTTGTTTGGTCGCAAATGGCAAAACAAAAGAATGACTTACCAGGAACCATTTTTACCCATATACATGTCGTGCCGATTAGGTAAAACTTGCGATTTTGGCTTAAATAGCAACGCTCTTCTTGCCATATAAGGCAAGCGAAAATTTGTGTATGCAATAATTTCGCAAAAATCATTCTGAACATAACGAAATTTTTTATTTCATTGTTTGTTTATTATTAAATTATTGTAAACGTATCTAAAATATATTTAGTTGGGTTAGGCTAAATTAAATTGCGTTTGTTATAATAAGGTTAGGTAAGTTTTCTAAGTTTCTTTTGGTACAAAATTATAATTTTTACATTAACATAAATGAAAAAAATATATCTTTAAACGTATAAGAGAAAATTTTAGAAAGGACTTAATTTTAAACGAGTTCTTGCTAATTGACCAGTTTTACCTATTCGTCACGACATACATGTCTATATAGTGTGTGTGTGTATATATATATATATATATATATATATATATATATATATATATATATATATATATATATATATATATATATATATATATATATATATATATATATATATATATATATTAACGATGCTTATAACTATTTTATCTTATTTTAAGTTAGGTAAAGTTCGGTTGAGTTAGGTTAGGCTGAGTTTAGGTTGGGTTAGGCAATGTTAAGTCGAGATAAGGAATAAGTTATGATATAGTGGCTGGAACAATTCACCAAAAACCTGCACTTAAAACCTTATGACACGTCTCGGTCCGTACTAGACCATTGTCAAGTCACAACTGGGGCGAGAAAAGTAGAGAGGGCCAGAAACCTCTAATTTCCTGTGTTAAATTATTATTATTATTGCTGTCATCATTACTGCTACTACCATTACTGTTAATATTAGTTAATATTACTGCTCTGCTACTAATACTATGTAGTCTACCTACCTGGAGGGTGTTCCAGGGGTCTACGCTCCCGCGGCCCAGTCCTTGACCAGGCCTCCCAGTGGATCAGGGCCGATCAACCAGGCTGTTACTGCTGGCCACACGTAGTCCAACGTACGTGTTCCTTAAGCTTCGTAGGCCTTTTACTCATCAATTTGTGTATGGTATAGCGTTTAAATATTTGTATGATGGTGTAAGAATGAGACATTTGTGCAACACTTGGGAATCTTTACTGAAAAGGCCAGCTAGTGGCTTCTTCAGTCCAGTACAGAGAAGAACGGTGAAAAATGAAGAGAATTAGGTAATCAGTCCCTCAGCCGGGAGTCGATGTGTTCAGTCCATCAATCTTGAGAAAAGTACAGCATATACTGGGCTTATATATACTAGTATGATGGTGTATATTCGAAACGTTTCCGCTATAGAGATACCTAGGTTTCCCGTGACTTACTCATCAGTTGTAAGTACAGTGGTACCTCGGCATACGTCCACTTTGGAATAAGTCCAACTTGGTATACGTCCTGTTTGGACGTGAAATTTTTTGCTTGGTATACGACCTTTGTTTGGAATACGACTCGCATGCTACTCTCTTCAGGCTCGGAAGAGGAGATAGAGGAAGCCCCTACTTTATTAATCAAGGAAATCTGCCAAATGGATGGACGTCAAAAACTTTGCAGAGAAGTACCACCCCAACAAAGCCCAAACAAGCCGTAATAGTATTATCTGGAATGACCAGACAATGTCACATTTCCGAAACATCCTGAGGAGAAGGCAGAAGCAAAGTTCTTTGGACAGATTTTTAGTAATTGCCTCCTCCTCCCTTCTCGGCACTATCCTAGTAGGCACTCAACTCTTTTCAGCAAAGTAAAGTGAGGTTAAATTTGCATTTATTTCATCTAATTCCTTTGTATTTATGTATTTTAGTATTAAGCAGTGTTTAAATTATATATATTAGTATCAAGCAGTGTTTAAATTATTTTATACAACCCCATCAATGTATAATATGCCAATAACAATAGGATTTTTCATGGGAACGGATTAATCGTTTTCCTATATTTCTTATGGGAAAATTCGTTTGATATACAGTGTACGTCCTGTTTGGTATAAGTCCAAGGTCCTGGAACGGATTAAGGACGTGTACCGAGGTACCACTGTATGGTATACCGTTTTAATATGATAATATGTATTCCAAACATTTCGGCAATAGAGATACCTAAATTTCATACATGTCTTGCTCATCAGTTCGTATGTAAGGTATAATATTTTATTATAGGATGGTGTGTATTTGTGCCACAGGCAAGCTCTCTCTCTCCCTTATCTTGGCACTTCCTGTGTCATAGTCAACGTGCGCAACGCATCCTCTCCCGCTGATGAGAAACTCTCGGTACATATTATTAGCATCATTATCATGGTGAAGAGATAAACTCACATAGCTCACGCAGCATCTGGAGAAACAAGAGCAATCAAGACTGATCCAGCTAAGGAAATGGCACATCTAATCACCAGGACATCTCCACAGCCTACTTGCTAACTCATGGCCCAACTTTTGGGCGTGACTTTAAACTGGGTAATCCCGCTTACCATTGACAATGCCTTCGTCTGCTGCACCTCATCTGTCGACAGTATATAAGCGCCAATCTTCTTACTTGTGCTTCAGATTCTTCAAGACTACGGTGCTCTGCTCCTGGGCTGAGGGACTGATTACCTCGTCTTCCACTGTCTTCTTTATATATTTCTAGTCTTCGGATTATGTCCTTCTATTGTATTGATAAAGCCACTGGATGGCGAAATATCTACAAAGTAAAGATACCCGGGTGTTGCATATGTCTAAATAATCATTTTGTCAGTATTGTATACCACTGATATACAGCATAGGTGTTTTTTATCCTAGGCCAGTAGACCTACTGCAGTGCATTTGAAGTCTAATGTTATGTCTTATATAACACATACATACAGCATACACACACCCATGCAATACCAATATGTGCAACATACACGAACACAACATACACACACACACACACACACACACACGCATACACAACCTATATATAGACAACATACACACACATACAATACCCACATACGACACATAAGAAATAAAAATATATATGAACGAAGGAACACTAGGCCTACTGGTCAATGCTAAACAGATCCAATTCACGCCCACCCACACCCACTTACCCGTCCACCATATCAAATATACAATCTATCACATGTTTCTGACTCCTTGTGGGTACTGACCTCTCATACAAAAACACATACAACATATGTACATGAATTCATCCAAGTACATATTGGTTTAAAACGATACCTGAGCAAACACTAGGAAATATTTATTAAAAAACGTTTCGGTCCTGAGACCTTGATCACTTCTAACATATAGAGGTTAAAAAGACACTATAGGACTGGGAAGTGAAGCACGAATGTACTATATTTTTAATCACTATATGTTAGAAATAGTCAAGGTCCCAGGACAAGAACGTTTTCTAATAAATATGTTCTAATGTTTGCTTACTAGACTTGTCAATTTATGTTACTTTCTGAACGCCAGAGTAATCATATTTATAATAAATCAAAGTTATCTTAACACCATAATTATATTAATCATCTCATATTATGGATTATTATTATTATGTTAGAAAGAAAACAGTTATCATTCCTAGCCCTAACTGGGCTTAGCAAATTAACAATTATAGCAATTACAATCCTAGCCTCACTGGGCTTAGCAATTAATTTATATAATAATTACACAAATCCATTACTATTACAAATGTATAAGAAGTACAATTCCAGCCCCACTGGGCATGCAAATTCAATTAATTCTGGCAATCAGTCGCAGCCCAGCTCTGGTGGTGCGAGGGTGTGTGGTGCTCTGACCTGACCCCTGGCGACGCTTTACAGCACTTTGGTTTTCCAAAGCAACATGGCGACAGCAGGGAGAAGACGTTTGAATACTGTCTGTATTGACCTTGTGACTGGCGTCCTAAACCCTGCAACGGCCGGGACTGTCTTACCGACGATATTACGAGAGGTGTATGGTCTTGACATAGAAGATTTGTATGGCGTTGCCCTGAATGGGATGAATAGAGTATTTGTGAAGCTACTGACGGCAGAAGTTTATGACCGACTCGTCGATCGACACCAGGATCATGTCTACACGGTGCACACTGGACTTCAGGTACGATTGAAGGACGTTTCACGTACGTACACTTGGGTACGTTTGAAGAACGTCCCATTCGAAGCGGACCCGACGGACATCAGTACGGTCTTCAGTGCGTATGGTACAATGCACGCAGCAACACCTGGAAAGTGGAGCGAGGGACCGATGATGGGCCTCCCTGAGGGTCGTACTCGTTGAAAATGACATTGAAGCACCCCATACCGTCCTACGTTGTTATACCAGACTTCAGGACCCAAGTGTACGTGACCTACATGGGACAGCGCAGGACGTGTCGACTGTGTGGCGCCTACGATCATGTGGCGGCTGACTGCATGAGGAGGACGGGACCCAGACAAGTGCCAGAACAACGAGTAGTGAAAGTGCAGGCGCAGAGAGAGAACGGAAGGAGGAGACGCAACGGGAGAAGCAGACGAAACTCTGGAGTGAGATTGTGGAGGGTTCTGAGGTGGTTTGTCAGACCCTAACACAGGAATCTGTTATACCAGTGGTTGACTGTGATCACCAGGAGAGTCCGGCAGAGGAGATACCACTGGAACAAATATTAAAGGAAATATTGGACGACCCTTTGCCGGTGCTAAGTGTAAGCACTAATGATGGTTTGATAGATGCAGTAAATGTGGTGGAAAGTGTGGAGAGTGCCAGTCCAGTGGACCAACACTTAATTATGGAGGATGTGCAGGTGGAGGTCCATCAGACCGAGGATGCAAGTAGTGTGGAAGACATAAAGAGGACACGTAAAAGGTCTGGCAATTCATCAGGCAGTGAGGATGTGCTGACACCAGCGCAGAGGATCTGTAAAAAGGCTTCGGTGGAAGTTGCTAAAAAGATCTAGGTTTGGTATTAGAGAGGGTACTTTTAAGGGAGGGAAGCAAACGGGTAAAATGAGTAAAGGGAAGTCAGGGTACAACTTCCACAGAGGCCTAGGGGCAAACCCTTGACATAGTTTTCAAGTGTTTAACACTTAATGTAAATGGGTTGAGGGATGAAATTAAGAGGGCTTGGGTGGAGTGTACGTTGCGAAGGTATGGTGTGACAGTTGCTTTTATACAGGAACACAATTATAGGTGTGGTAGGGAATTACTTTTGAATGGATACAAAGTGTTTGCAAGTTCATCCAGTAGATTAAAGGGGGGTGGCGGTAGCAGTGGCGGTGTCAAGCCCTTTCAAACCTTTGCGATGGGAGGAGTGTGGGGGGGTAGGCTGGTTAGAGTAGATGGGGAGTGGAGTGGAGTTAGGGTATGTTTTTTAGGAGTGTACATGCCGGCGGAGGCGGCAAGGAAGGTAAAGGTGGATTTTGTTTGGGATTACATGATTTATGCATGTCGGGATTTGCCAAATGTAACGATTGTTGGAGGGGATTTTAATTGTGTAATTAGAGAGAGGATGTAGAGCCGCGGGAGGAGGTTGTGTACTTGCAGCCTTAAGGGACGTACTTAGGAGGGTAGGTTTGAAAGACGTGATTGGGGTGGGAGGTGCGGGTGAGCCTACGTTTGTTAGAAGAGGGTATGCGGCTAGATTAGACAGGATTTATGTAACAGGTAGCGTGGTAGTGGGGGGGGTGCAATATTTGGATGTGGGTTTCACGGATCATCGGGGAGTGTTGGTGGAGGTGGGGTGGGAAGGGGTTGCAAAATGGTACAGGGTTTTGGAAATTAAATGTTCAGTTATTAAAGGTGATGGTAAAGGAGGAATTTAGGGATTGGTGGGGTGGGTTTTGGATGGGGAGTAGGGAGGGGGCTTTGGTGGATTGGTGGGTAAGTACGGGGAAGCCTGGCATCCAAGGTTACTATCAGAGGTTGGGAAGGGAAGAAGCAGGATGGAGATACGGTTTACAAAATTACATTGAGGGACTCTTGAAAGACTGTTATATGCGGGGAGGACATAGAATGACAGAGGAAATTAAGGTGTTGAAAGATAGGTTGAAGACCTTGCAGAATGAGAGGTTTGGGGCATGTAGAATGAAAGCCGGAATGGATGATGTGTTGTGGGGGGATAGACCCTCACAATATGTTTTGGGGAAGTGTAAACAGAGACGGATAGAATGTCATTGGAGTATCTGGAAGTGGATGAAAACATGGGGAATTATGTGAAGGGTATGAGAATAAATTCTACGGAGGGAATGAATGTGTATGCTGATAAGTGGTTTGCAAGGCACATGAGCAGTGGGGGTGGGTATGGAGGAAAGGAGCATTTTATTGGGAAAGATTAGGGAGAGGTTGAGTAGGGAAGATCGGGAGGGATTGGAGGGCATGATTAGTGAGAGGGAGGTGTGGGAGGCAGTGGAAGGATTAAGTAAGGGCAAGGCTCCAGGTATGGATGGTTTGGCAAATGAATTTTATAAGGAGAATTGGGACATCATAAAGGATTGTATGGTAGGTGTGATGAATGGTATGAAAAGGACAGGTGTAATGGGGAGGGACATGGGTATGGGGGTAATGGTATTAGTGAGGAAGGGAAGGAAGGGGAAACATTAGAGAATTATAGACCTTTAGTCCTTATGAATACGGATTATAAAATATATGCTAAAATTTTAGGTAATAGTTTAAAAAAGGGTGATAGGGGTGATTGAGGAAGGACAGGGGGATACCGGGAAGGGGTGTGGGGAGGGACATGAACGTATTAAAGATTTCATAGATAGAGAGGAAGAGGGAGGAATACTTGCACTGGATTGGAAGGGAGCATATGATAGTGTGGAGCGTGAGAGTATGTTTGGAATAATGGAAAGGCAGGGGTTTGGATTGGAAGTGCTGGATTGGGTTAGGGCGTTATATGCAGGGGCAAGTGTGAAGGTGCAAATAAATGGTAGGTTGGGAGGGGTGGTTAGGATGGAAGGGGTCTGCGACAGGGTTGTCCCCTGTCGCAGATCCTTTCGCTGCTTACAGGATCCTTTTTACAGATTAGTGGGGATGGGAAGGGGTTGGGGGAGGGATAAGGGGATTAGAAATGTGGTGGGATATGTAGATGACACGACGGTGTTAGTGTGTCACGAGGTGGGATTGGTTAACATAGGAATACACTTAAAGTCTTTCTGTAGTGCTACTGGCATGAGGGTCAATGGAGCTAAATCCATATTGTTGGAGGTAGGCGCTTGGGTGGGGGCGGTTGGGTAGCAGGTATGGGTGGAAAATTGTGGACAGAGTGAAAATATGTGGTATTGTTTACACGAGGGACAGGGATGAGGCGAGAGAGGTGAATTCGAGGAATGTAGTTAAAAGTGCGACGGAGCGGTTGAATAGTTGGAGAGCGGGAGAGTTAACGTTGCGGCAGAGGGTTATTGCGGTTAATAACATGATATATAGTAAGATATGGTATATTGCCAACATTTTTCCTTTATTAAGTTGGGATGTTAAAGAATTGGAGAGCAGGGTATTTAAGTTTATTTGGGCACATGGTAGACATTGGCTCAGGAAGGAGATAGTTAGGAAAAGGGTAATTTCTGGAGGTTTGGGTTTAATATGGCTGGAAAGGAGATTGTTGTGTATGTATGTGAAACGTTGTGTGGTAAGGAGGGAGGGTTGGGGGAGAGAGGTGAGGCTGGGGTGGAAGGGGTGCTGCGGGAAGTAGGGAGTGGTGGGGTGTGAGGGAACTGGGGCAGTGCAGAGATTGGCTGCGGTGCTTGTTGGTTATACGGAGCCACAAAGGTTGAGTGTTGCAGTTATAATGAGGTTTGGTGCTGGGGAGGAGACGGTGGAAGGTGAGGCGGTTTATCCAGTATATGACTGGAAGGGGATATGGAAGGGTTCAGGGATCTGAGGTTGCCGGCGAGGACCGAGAGCTGATGTTTCGGTTTTTACATGGGGCAGTGGCGTCACGGGAGAATTTATTCCGTATGGGATTGGCAAAAGACGGGAAATGTCAAAGTGTGGCTTGCCGGAGTCGGCTCTGCATGCAGTATATTTTTTTGAAACTCTGGATGGGGTTCGTAGGTGGATGGGAGGGTGTTAAGGGGTTTGGGTGGGGGTATCCCTTTGTTACGGGCTATTTACTTGGATTTGGGAGGGTTAGACATAGGGATAAAAGGATTACTGTACTGTATGGTGGACTTCGTGTGCATGTCGTGGAAATTAAGGGACATGAGTGTTAGGGAAAGGATGGGGGCTGTGGCGGGACGTATATATCGCACTATGTGCAGGAATCGTTTAATATATGGGAGGAGTGGGGTTCGAGCTTTTCAGAGGGTACAGGAAATTGAGTGTGCAGGGTTTATTGGGAGACAGATATGGTAATGAAAGGGCTTGACAGAGGCGCTGGTGGAGCATTGGGTAGGTGTGGTGTGGTGGAGAGGCATAGGTAGACAGGTAGATAGGGGGTTAAGCCATTAGAGGACGGGGACGGATGACATCACAGTTGGGGGACCGGGTGACTGTCTAGATTTATAGTGTGTTGGAAGTGGATGTGTGTGTGGTGGAGTGAATGTGAGGTTGGGGTTTGCAAGGGGAGGGGAGTAAGGGGTTTTGTAGGGGTTTGGCCGGATCCTCTGGTGACGGGGGCAGGGAGTGGTTAGGTTTGGTGAGAGTGGTATGAATGTCTTGGACTATACTTAGTACAGAGATGGTACTGAAACAAGGTCGTAGTCTCCGTGGAGTTAAGGAGGCTGAAACATTGTGTGGTAGGATTATTTTGTGCACACGGTAAATTTTATTTGCCGTATTCACTGCATAGTATTAGGACTAGTCACTGTTATTGTGGACTATGTATCATTCTTTGGGTTTTGTTATTTGTTATCCGTGCACACTGTACATTTTATATGCAGTATTCACTGCATAGTACTAGTCAAGGTTATTGTGGACTATGTATCATTCTTTGGGTTTTTGTTATTTGTTATCTGTGCACACTGTACATTTTATTTGCAGTATTCACTGCATAGTATTAGGACTAGTCACGGTTATTGTGGACTATGTATCA
The DNA here is from genome assembly GCA_009830355.1 of Cherax destructor. Classification (NCBI taxonomy): domain Eukaryota; kingdom Metazoa; phylum Arthropoda; class Malacostraca; order Decapoda; family Parastacidae; genus Cherax; species Cherax destructor. The sequence continues at coordinate 44,648 of WNWK01012802.1, read as the reverse complement.
TTCTTGGGGTTTTGTTATTTGTTATCAGTGCACACTGTACATTTTATTTGCAGTTAACAGCATAGCATTAGAACTAGAGCTAATGTTATTGTGAACTTGCTATGGCATTATTGGGGCTTGGTTTTTGTGGACTCTGTATCAAGCATAAGGGGAAGGGGACAGGAGTTCACTAATTGTAGATAAATGGTTAGGGGTATGTTTTCTGATATATGCATAGCTTATTAAAGGAAATTGCTGTTGCGCAATTTGTAACATGTAATTATTGAACGTTTCGGAACTGTAAAATGTAATTTTAAATGTAATTTTAATTTTTGTGAACTGTAAAATTTATTTGCAGTCGTCAATGAGTATCACTGTATATCCTTAGGAATAGAGAATATGTTATGGTGGACTGTATTTCATTATTTGGGTTTATGTTTTGTGGACTCTGTATTTATTTATTAGGGGAAAGGGGACAAGAGTTCACTGGTGGTAGAGGTAAGGGTTTTAGGGCATAGTTTTCTGAGGTTTTCTGATATTTTCGATATTTTCACTGTTTAACCAAAGAATTGCTGTTGTATAATTTGCAACATGTATTTTGCATGTTTGACTTATAAATGTATATTTATTGGAAACTAATAAAATGTAAAAAAAAAAAAAAAATTCTGGCAACTATAATCCACTGCACAAACACGATTAATTAATTAAGTAATGTCAGTTATATGTGAACCCAGCAATTCATTATTTCCAGTCAAATCACTAAATTACATTAAATTTGCATTGATTACATATAAGAGTTCGTTATGACCAAAGGTTTATTGTGAATTATTATTATGTGAGCAAATTACCTGTATGAGGTTTGCACCACTCACAAAAAACTAGGCCTGACATTAAATTAATAATTATAATATTAAAACCAGCTACTCTAATAGATTAAAGTTGTGGACTGTATATGATTAGGCTTGCTGGGTACACAAAATATAATTGGTATTAACACTTACCATTTAATTATTGGAAGACACTTAATGCCGATGGAACACACCCTAACATTACCCTAACAGCTAGGATTTATGATGGCCAACTCAAAAGCTACTGTACATTATGGGTAAACGTCACTTAGCTAAGATGTGTTGTTGGGAAAGATTCATTTAAGTTCTCTACTTTTTTCATCCTGGTTGACGAATTGTAAGGGCTTTCCACACTATTTATCCCAATTCTTCGGCAGGAACGTGTCAGCAATTTCTAAATTACGGATTGAGGCCGATATACATCAATTGACCTTTGAGAATGCCTGATTACATTGCACAATTCAGTCAAGTGTTCACACATTAAATTCAATATGGCGTCTCTTCCCGGCATCACTCTACGGCTGTTCTACACCCCCTCACTCGAAATTTCTTGAAGGGTCCAAACAGCAACACATTTTAATACACAATTATTATATTTATTTATGTGTTCTACATTTAGGAAATTATGTAAAAAAAATCACACATTATTTATTATACGCTTTTGGAATATGTAAAGAAGCATCCTCAAAAATTTGTCTAGAAAAGACGTTGTTTAAAAATAAGTTTAGAAAATTGGACCTTGGCAAAAACAATCGTGGTCGCCAATTTTAACCGAAAAATTGATCTCAAAACGCAGCCTGTGTCACCAGCATGGGTCACAGTCTCCACCACGAGTAATGTATAGATTTGAACGTTTGTTGGTTATTTTCAGGTACTTCGTTGCACCGGAAGCATTAACAAAACGCTGCGAAATCCGGTAACGAAAACGTAGTAGAGTAAGGAAGGATATAAAGTAATTAATAACAAGGCGCTATATGGATTACTGTGAAAAGGAAATCCTTCCCAACAACCGAGTCCTGAAATCATCCACAAGACGCTTCTACTGCCCAATTACAATACCAAATATTGGTCCCTCGGTTTTCGTGCATCTCCAAACTCAACATTTATGTAAGTGTATTTTCGTAAGTGCTGTTGCAAGTGTATTTTTGGGGGTCTGAAATAGACTAACCTACGTGACATTATTTCTTAAGGAAGTAAATTCGTTCGGTAATGGCACTTGAGCAGCATTCTGGAACGAATTTTCGGCGAAAACCGAGGGACCACTGTATGTGTGTTGTAAGTTTAAAGTCTATCTATAAAGTCATTCCTAAGATGCTGCAAGTAAACGAAGCTCAGCAAACAGAAGTGCACTCTGGAAACTACGTTATACATCCTGTCTACAACGAGGTTTCAAGAAGCACGATATATATGTCGTGCCGAATAGGTAAAACTTGCGATTTTGGCTTAAATAGCAACGCTCTTCTTGCCGAATAAGGCAAGCGAAAATTTGTGTATGCAATAATTTCGCAAAAATCATTCTGAGCCTAACGAAAAAAATATATTTCACTGTTTATTATTAAATTATTGTAAATTTATCTAAAATATATTTAGTTGGATTAGGCTAAATTAAACTGCGCTTGTTATAATAAGGTTAGGTAAGTTTTTTAAGGTTCTTTTGGTACAAAATTATTAATTTTTACATTAACATAAATTAAAAAAATATATCTTTAAACGATTTTTACATTAACATAAATTAAAAAAAAATATATCTTTAAACGCATAAGAGAAAATTTTATAAAGGACTTAATTTTAAATGAGTTATTGCTAATTGACCAATTTTACCTATTCGGCACGACATATACACCAAGTTGCATATATTTCTCAACAAATGGGATACAAAAATAAGGGTTGTAATAATGGTAGAATTACGTACATGTTAGGTAATAGGACACATGTACAACTTATGTGACATTTTAATATGGTTTGATAAAAGGTCCTAGAAAGCGAAACGTTCCCAAAATAATACGTCACATTGTGTACCTGTGCCTCAATAAACTTAATATCAACGCATTGAGTACATATTTTTTACAGGACCTCAAGGATACATAGTACACAAGTCATGCGCACACAAACTAATGCCCTGAACCTAGGATAACCAGATAGTCAGTGTGTCTTATTTCCCCTAGAACTATAACAAGTAAAGCTAATGGCCACCATGCAAAAGAAATATCCAACATACCAAAGGAAGAGCGAGATTAGCAGAGAGGATAAGAGGAAGCTCACTACCCACACTCTTCTTGCTTCCATTCTCGACTCTCACTGACATGGAGTTGTATACTACGTGTGGGATGGACTCAGTCAGGGTGGCGCCATCCTCCACACACTCAATTACTCGCTTTTATAAAGCAATATTTGCAAGTTATTTTCAGGTAGCCAGTTCTTGCACCAGAAGCTATACACATTCGGAATTCAATATTTCCTATTTTTTGTTTGTTTGTTCCCCTGACACCTCGTTGTCTGTCACTGTCTGACTTTTTTGGGTTATCCTAGGTTCTTTACACATATGCTGCTATGTATGATAATCTATGTAAATGTATTTGTGTATACCTGAATAAACTTACTTACTTACTTTTGTGACTCCGGAAATAGTAAAGGCGATGTTGATAATTAATTACAGAGCGGGTGGGGATCGAACCCATGGCAATTATTATTATTATAATCAAAAGAAGCGCTAAACCACAGGGGTTATACAGCGCGGCGAACCCATGGCAAGAGTGTGCTAGAACACAGGCCGAGTTCTAAGACTCACTTTTTTTGTAATTTGCGCCCTTCAAGGGAGGTTCCTGACGCTTGTGAGGGGCTCTTGATCTAGGGAATTGGATCTGTGATCCAGTTCCCTGAATTGAGCCTGAATACCTCCCCCCCCAGCGCTGTATAATACGTACGGATTTATCGCTCCCATTATTATAATGCAATTTGCGCGCTTATAGTTAAAATACATTTTTAAAGGTTTATATAAACTAACATTAACCATCCTGACCTAAATTAAATTAGCCTAATTTAAAATAAACAAAATAATATTTGAGGAAACTATAAAGCGTTGAAATACCGACGTTAAGCACCACGTCAAAAACTGACGTAGTAAAATTATTTAGATTATTTCCAATCACTGCATTCACAAAATATACAGTAATAAGAAAGCCCATAGGATCTAGCAGAGTTCTGGCGAATTTCTTTGACTATGAAAATCTAGAAATTCCTTAATTAACAAGACAGTTACGCATGCCAGGGATTACGAGGGCCATTAAAATTTGCGTAACCTGTACACCACCAGTCAAAGTGTATTTACTGTATACTGGGATACATACACCTCTCGTTTCACAGCCTTTTTGCTCTCTCATAACACAGTCAGCTCACAGACGAAAAGTTCATGGGTCTCAGTAACTCTACAGAGCAACAATATGACGCATCTGTGGTCAACCACTACTGCTTGTAATAGTAAATTTCTGGAATTTAGTTGCCTGTTACTGGTGGCATTCTTGAGGGAACTCCTTGATCAGCGCTGGACAGGCACCTCAAGTCAGTACCTGACCAGCCAGGCTGTGGTTCGTACGTCGGTTTGCGTGCGGCCAGTAGTTACAGCCTGGTTGACCAGGCTCTGATCCACCACGAGGACTGGTCACAGACCGGGCCGCGGGGGCGTTGATCCCCGAAACCCTCTCCAGGTATACCTGGAGAGAGTTTCGGGGGTAGACGCCCCCCGCAGCCCGGTCCTCCTAATCAAAGTCTGTATTTATGGCTTAGACACTCAGATGTATGGCTGAGACACTCAGATGTATGGCTGTGACACTCAGATGTATGGCTGTGACACTGGAACGAAACAGTGAATGTGTCACTGGCATGAAACTGATTATAAGACTAAAACACTGGAATAAAAGTGATTGTGACACGAATGAAAGTTATTATATGACCGATACAAATGAAAGTGATTATGTGACTGACACGAATGAAAGTGATTATGTGACTGTGACACAAATGAAAGTAATTGTGACCATGACATAAATGATTGTGACCGTGACACAAATGAAAGTGATTGTGACTGTGACATGAATGAAAGTGATTATGTGACTGACGTGAATGAAAGTGATTATGTGACTGACATGAATGAAAGTGATTGTGACCGTGACATGAAACTGATTATGACCGTAACAAGAATGAAAGTGATTGTGACCGTGACATGAATGTAAGTGACTGTCACACGAATGAAAGTGATTATGTGACTGCGACACGAACGAAAGTGATTGTGACCATGACACGAACGAAAGTGACTGTGACCGTGACACGAATTAAAGTGATTATGTGACTGTGACACGAATGGAAAAGACTGTGACCATGACACTAATGAAAGTGATTATGTGACTGACGAATGAAAGCAATTATGTGACTGTGATATGAATGAAAGTGATTGTGTAACTGTGACATGAATGAAAGTGATTGTGACCGTGACAAATGAAAGTGATTATGTGACTGTGATATGAATTATTATGTGACTGTGGAGTCCAATCCCTGGACCAATTATGTACCTCTGTAATCTTTCGACTACCGCCCACAGGATGGGTATGGGGTGCATAATAAAGATATTAAACTTAACTTATGTGATTGTGACACGAATGAAAGTGATTATGTGATTGTGACACAAATGAAAATGATTATGTGATTGTGACACGAATGAAAGTGATTATGTGACTGACACAAATGAAAGTGATGGTATTTGTGCATGGGGTTCAACCACAGCAAATCACCTTAAGCCTTGAGTAACTCAACAAAAAGCTGCTGTGCGATTGATTACCAACTCCTGCATCAGTCAACACACTCCTCCTCTTTTTAAGAGCCTGAGCTTGCTTAATGCACAAAACATCCACACATATTATTGTGCCTACTACATACACAGAACATTATAGTACTCCAATATTAACCCTCCTCTCACACTCCTCCTTTATAACTACAAGAGAACTCACAATCATAACACAAGGCACAAAACACTCTTTGATATCCCTCGTGTCCATCTCTCCCTATGCAAAAATGCTATGCATATAAGGGGACCGAAGATCTGGAATTCATTGCCTGAACATACAAAAGGGCCCCTGCCTGCAAATCAATTTAAGGCTCTACTTAGAAATCACCTCATCACTCAAAATTAACCAAACACTACGTTGTTGCCTACCAGTGACTCAAAAAACTCCTAAATAATTTACGATTGCTCAATTATTTAAGCAATGCTTCAAACTTAACATTGTTTCAATTTCATTATTGTAAATTGTGCTAAATGGCAATACTGTAATTTTTTATATACTTTATCTCAACTATATATTCAATTGTTGTAAACCACTAGCTACCTCTGTTGTAATAAGAAAAACGTTGTATAATAAAAATTTACTACTTTCTTTATCTCTAGTATTAAGTAGTCTGTAAGCATTAGGTTTAGTCTGCCCGAAATGCCCCGGCATGATAGTGGCTTTCTTTGTACTTAACATGAATGAAAGTGATTATATGACTGTGACACGAATAAAAATGATTGTGACTGTGACACGAATGAAAGTTATTATGTGACTGTGACACGAATGATAGTGACTGTGACACGAATGAAAGTGACTGTGACACAAATGAAAGTGACTGACACGGATGAAAGTGACTGTGACACGAATGATAGTGACTGTGACACGAATGAAAGTGACTGACACGAAAGTGATTATGTGACTGTGACACAAATGAAAGTGATAATGTGAATAACACTGGAGTGAAACTGTGATTATATTACCAATTACACGAATGTCCCCATTTTCTGTTCACTCCATTTTTGTTCACATAATTAAATTTTACAGACTAAGAGTTGTTATCCTACCTCAGTTTATTTCAAAGCCAAGCCCTGTCTGAAGTGTACTGCCACCACCGAGGATGTTAACCACAGCAGTCTGCTAACACTCAGGTACCTACTTACTGCTAGGTGAACAGGGACAGCAGCCCAACGTTTCCACCCGTACCGTGGATCGAACCACAGACACTCATTATGGGACCCGAGTGTACTGTCAACTGAGCCACAAGTCTTCATCACCTTTATCATTCCATTTACTGACATTATATACGTTATAATTGATAGTCTTTGTTAATAGATGACAATCTAACCTAACCTAAATAATGTAAATTGAGAATCATTAGATCAAAGGTGTAATACTGACAAGTCACTTGTTAATGGTCCAAGTCGGACTGAAACATCGTCATAAGTTTTAGTCACCTGAGTGCAGGTTGTTTGTGTATTCCAGCAATGGCACAGTGACTATTCCTTCTTGCAGATGGACCCTCCTTTAATCCTGACTCTCTCATTGACTTTTTGACAGAAACTGACTTACTACACAAACTCTGAAGATTATACCTCTAGCACCTCCCTCAGTCCCTTCTACCTCGATCTCTTGCTACCCTCCACCCCTGCACTATCCACCCTCATCTTGCACTCCATACCCTACTAATCGTCCCTCTCCCTCTTACAACCCACTCTCCCTGCATCCTACAATAACCTGCAGCGCTGTATAACCCCTGTGGTTTAGCGCTTCTATTTGATTATGATTATAATAATAATAATAATCTAATACAGAGGCATGAAGAGAGACTTTTATACTGGATATATGTACCTTTGAAGGGTTTTGAGAGTTTTCCTATTCCTGCAGCCAGGTCCTGGGCCAGATTTGTCTGGTATTTGCCTGGTGTGCCAGGCTCTTACTTCCAGAGGCCCACTGGCCCACAGCCATCACAGCCTGGTCGACCTGGCAATTGGTTGAGGTACACGTAGAAAAAATGGCAATACGTATGTAGCAGTTGAATAAATGGTAGAACCTGCTAGTGGAAAGAAACAGTTCACGACTATAAGGTGAGCCAGAGATTTAGCAATGGAGTTGTAGATGATATTCTCCATACCAAGACTCCATGTTATTGCTGTCAGACAGGAATCAGAATACCAACAAACTGATGACTAGGACTTATGTGCAACACCGGCTGTGCAGACGAAACCTGTCTCTCAATAAAGATACTTAGGTGTTGCACATGTATTTAAGTAAATTGCAAAATTTGCTGAAAACAATACATTACAAATCGACTTAAGCTTGAGAAAAGGTAGCTTCATAAGGCATATTATTTCCTCTTCCTCAAGTCAGGTAACCACATCTTCTTAAGTACGTAGTGTGTTGGGTTAGGAAGGTAAAGGCTGCTCTGCAAACAGTATTTTTTTTTTTAACTCTAACAAACTTGTTCTTTGATACTTTTTTATGTCATTGTAATTATTGTTGAGTTTGAGATGGTGAATGATCAAAGAATACTAGTCCAGAAGCCCCTCTTAACTGCATATATCCCCACCCTTCTTTCAGAGTGCAGGATTATTATTATAATCAAATAGAAGCGCTAAACCACAGGGGTTATACAGCTCAGAGTGCAGGAACTATGCTTCCCACCTCCGAGACTCAACCCTGAATCCCTTTATAAATGTTACCATGCTCACACTCTAACAGCACATCGTTATTAAAACCACTTGCCTCCACTCATGAATATCTAACATGCTTACACATCTGCTGGATGTCCAAGCTCCTCGCACACAAAACCTCTTTTATCCCCTCCCTCTAACCTTTCCTAGGATGACCCCAGCCCCACATCTCTCCACTACAGATTTATACTCTCTCCAGATCATTCTATTTTGTTCCATCCTCTCTAAATGTTCAAACCACCTCAACAACCCCACTTCGGCCCTCTGGATAATACTTAAGTCATTTTGCACCTCCTAATCTCCATTGAGTTCTCTACATAATATTTACACCACATATTGCCTCGTACAAGACCCCAGTGAGTTTAGTGCTTCCTGTGAATATAATTTAAAAAAATTCTAGAGTTTCACTTTGACTTGAGGCTACCTAAACTATTATGTGGGATCAGAGAACAGGTGCATTATCATGTAGACATGCCAATTTCTTTCACTTAAAGAAATTGCAATTCCAGTAACAACCTAAATCTTCCTTTAAATAAGAAACCCCAGTGTAAAAAAATTGAAGGCTATCAGAAGGATTCTCATGGTGTTATATTATTATAATCAAATATCATGGTGTTATAAGGAAACCAGCTGTATGACCCTTGTGGGTTTAGCACTTAGCTTTGATTGTAATAATAATACATGGAAACTAGTGCCCTGCTTCTTGATAAAAATGATCATTTTAGCACCTACACATCCTATTATTATTATAATAATAATCATAACTAAGCACTAAACAAGGGTCATACAGCTCTGTACACATCCTATTAACAACGTGAACTTTCCTATAAAATACATCAATGTTGAAAGTTTGAAGTTTATCAAAATAGATATTGTTATGCTATCATGAAGAAACCTCTGGGGTAGAAAAACTGGCTAACTATAATTTTTATATTCAAGGAAAGCAATAAACCCATAATGGTCATTCATTGCTACATGACACAAGTTAAAGAGATGGTAAAATGGGAAAATTAGGAGTCTAGGTAAGGACAATGAAAATTGTGTGAAATGGAGGCTCAATCCTCCAAAATCCCAACAGAAGTACAGTGTAAAGGACCCAGCAATGGCATCAGGTCAGGACACTGGAAGACATCCTTGGATCAGGAGCTCCTCGCCAGCATTAAGCAGCCTCCCATGAGGGGTAAGAATATTATTATATGTTAAGTAAAAGGACACAAATGCAACTAATGTGACATTTTATTTTGGCAGTGTTTCGCTCTCCAGGAACTTTATCAAGCAAGAGCACAGCTGCTTGGTCTGAAACTGTTAACAATTTTGATCAACACCTTTGTTTATGGGTGTTGGCTCTTTTGACAGTCTGAAAAGGTGTGTTCTTCAAGTGTTTTTGAAAAGTACTGAAATAGGTGGATATAATATTGTACTTGTGCAGCTTTCTTGTAGATAACAGTGGGTATTTCTTCCATGTTACCAGCTGATATTTTAGCGATTTAAAGAGAGAGCCTAGCCTATACCTCTTTTCAGTCATTCTTCTTATTAGCTATGAGCAATGGGATGTTTAACTTTTTTTAGTTGCTTTGATTTTTGTAGACAATGTACATATATTTTAGTAATGCTTTGGAATCATGAGGAAGCTTTCTACTCCAGACTTTATATCATAACTGAGATTCAGCTCTCTTAACCAATTTATGTGCTTAATGACATCAGTATTATAAAATCCAAAAGTTACTGTTCTTGAAACATTAGACAGTTCCTTACAAAAGATTGATACACAAACCACAAAATATAGGAGGAAGAAAATGCAAATTATTACAATGGATATTATTATTTATTTAAAAAAATAGTATAAACACTGTTATGAGGAAATATAAATTTATGGAGAAATGAAGCCAGTGGGAGTACCACAAGTATTAGTGCAAAAAATCCTCAATATAATAGACTAAAGGGGAGATTGTCTGGGTGTCCATTAAATCAGAATTATGTTCAAAAATAGCAAAAAACAATACATACATGTAGTACAATAAACATTGAAAATAAAATAGTTTAAAGTACAATTTACCCAGTGAATTTTGCCCATTATTTTAAAAGTCTGTTATATCGAGGGTTTACTGTATCTTTCTATGATAATATTTGTGATTTACTCTAAATTATTTTTCCATAATGAATAAAAAACTACATGACTATTTGCAGATGATGCAAAAATTCTATTTTTTTTTTTTCAACAAGTCGGCCGTCTCCCACCAAGGCATAATAAATAAATATGATGGTTTTCTTCTTTTTCTTTTTAGTAAGTTATACGTGAAAAGGGGTTACTAGCCCATTGCTCCTGGCATTTTAATCGACTTTTACAACACACATGGCTTACGGAGGAAAGATTCTTATTCCACTTCCCCATGGGTATGAAAAGAAAAACAATAAGAGCAAGAACAACTTCTTCTTTCAACAAACCGGCCGTATCCCACCGAGGCAGGGTGACCCAAAAAGAAAAACAAAAGTTTCTCTTTTTAACTTTATTAATGTATACAGGATAGTGATGTATCGGATATCCACATCCGCGGAACATCCACACAATTTCTTACATCCGCATTTTAGTGTAAACAGATATCCGCATATGCATCCGAAATCCGCAGAACATCCGAACAATTTCTTACATCTGCAAAATAAGTAAAGACATCCTCATACACATCCGCATCCGTGGATATCTAAATTTTCACATCCGATATAACCCTAATATAGGAGGGGTTACTAGGCCCTTGCTCCCGGCATTTCAGTCATCTCTTAAGACATACATGGCTTACGGAGGAAGAATTCTGTTCCACTTCCCCATGGAGATAAGAGGAAATAAAGAAGAACAAGAACTAGTAAGAAAATAGAAGAAAACTCAGATGAGTGCATATACATAAACGTGTACATGCATATGTAGTGTGACCTAAGTGTAAGTAGAAGTAGCAAGACGTACCTGAAATCTTGCATGTTTATGAGACAGAAAAAAGACACTAGCAATCCTACCATCATGTAAAACAAATACAGGCTTCCACTTTACACTCACTTGGTGGGACAGTAGTACCTCCCTGAGTGGTTGCTGTCTACCAACCTACAACCTATATCTGAGTGCCTCTGCAAAGACTGATTATGTATGAGTGACGGTGAAAGTGTTGACTAATGATGAAAGTTTTTTCTTTCTGTTTGGGTTTTTCTTTCTTTCTGGGTCACCCTACCTCGGAGGGAAATGCCGATGCTGTAGTATCGGCACACCTCTTCCAAAACAGACAGAGTGAATGATGGTGAAAGTGGTTTTTTTTTTCGGGTCACCCAACCTTGGTGGGAGATGGCTGGTGTGTTGGGAAAAAAAAATGCAGTAGTGAGAAACTCATCTGCTACACTTGCAAACCTCAAAATAGGCTGGAAATGCTGTACATAGATTGCAAAATGTTAGAAAACTGTTATCATCATGTTAGCTCAAAATTGTAACATGCCCTGATCCACCATGAGGCCTGGTCACAGACTGGGCCGCAGAGGCATTGACTCCCGGAACCCTCTCCAGGTATACTCCAGGTATGCAGCTGTAATGTGGTAAAAAAAAAAAAAAAAAAAAAAAAGTACAAATACAGTGGACCCCCGAGTTTCGTAAAAACTTCACTCCTGAAGTCTGCTCAAGTGCCATTACCGAACGAATTTACTCCCTTAAAGAAAAATTTCACGTAGGTTAGTCTATTTCAGACCCCCAAAAATACACTTCCACAAGAACTTACAAAATTATACTTACATAATTGCACGATTTCCGGGGTATTCGTTAACCGAGGGTCCACTGTAATGCTACAAATTCGCTCCAAAAGCTGGTAAAATGAGATGAAAAAACTAAAACACTGAGAATACTCATGTTGGCTGAGAGGAGAAAAGGAGCACACATGTTAACCAACATCAGCATGAAAAACAGGAGACCACAGATAGACAAAATGGTACTAAATGAATACAGAAAGAATTTTGTCACAAAAAGTGGAAGAGAATTAATTTTTTTTTAGACAAACTAAACAATGAAGATGGGCTACCATGAGCATGGCTCTGCTCCAGTAACCACACTAAGTGATCACATGCTCACTTACTGCCCTTGGCTAAATGCCAATGAAGTTCAGATCATTCCATGAATATTTAATTTCATGTCACTAGTGACATATACGTATACATTATATTATGGTCACACAATTTTCATCATAACACACTGTAAGCTCTGTGACATTCTTCCATAAGGTTTTATGTGAAACTTTGTTTTTATGACTTGACATGCTGTTGGAGTGTGAGCAAGGTAACATTTATGAAGGGATTCAGGGAAACTTGTATTGGGAAGTACAGTACAGTGCCGGCACTCTCAAGGAAGGGTGCTTAATTCAAACCAGAAAAAGCAGGCCCATGGCAGCTGTAGTAATCACAAGTAATCTAGCAGTAGAAAGACACTCAGAATTCATCAAAGGTGTAAGAATCACTGTATTTTGTAAACAGCACTACTGCATCAAAGCAAATTATACAGCACAGAGGGAGTTGCCAGTTGAAATAGGGCATTGCATGAAAGTGAATTCACATTTGGCAAACCCACATAAGGCACTATACTATACTGTGGCTGTGTCTTATTGTGAGGATAATCAATGGCAGAGTGATAAGTAGAATTATGGCCAAATTTGCAACCAAATTTATGACATGAGTGGTGTAGTAACCTTCAGTTGATGGAATACCATCATCAGTGTTACCATGGGTCCAAGGTTGCAGGATTTCACGCCAACAAGTCCCACCTAAGCACCAGCGGTCCTGCATAGCTTCCCAAAATCTGAAAATGAACCAATAAGGTGAGAAAGATTAATTATATGAATAAATAGATATGTATGTAATGTATGTATGCTATGTATGTAATGTATGTTACGTATGTAATAAATAGTAAAATAAAAATAAAAATTAGAAAGTGTGAGCCCATGTCAAGAGGGTCTACAATGATCACATCAATTTATAAAAAAATATGTTTAAAAATATATAACAATACTACAATATTTACAATTAAGATTATTTAACAGAATTTTTGCTACAGCATTTTCACATTAAAATAAAGTCTGATTTCAGCATCATTAATTTTTGTAGACATTGATTTCATATGTATTAATCTGTAAATAACCTTGTCTTCATATACTACTACTACTACACAGTACAATATAAAGCTTTCTTTTCCTATAGAAAGAACCACAGCAAAGGCTAAATTGCTTGCTCATTAATGTTTAGCTAGTGGAAAAAATGGAGAATGCTACTATTGTCAAGAAAATTTGCAAAGATCTCCTAAATTACTGACAATCAAACCTGTCATAGAAGACAAAGTGTGGTAGTTTGTTGTGCATAATGGATTGGAATATACATCTTCCCTAAGAAAAAAACTGACCCAGTAAGCAATGTTGCCAGAGTCTTTAGGTAGAAAAAGCCAAACTAAATGATACCAACAATAAAGGACTTCAGTAGGACTGTCTGGATCTCAATCCGGACAGTTGGGTGTCTAGAATGTGATACATAGAGGAAGTGTTTGCAATAATACATACTACTTACTAATGGCCTTCCAGGAAGCTGTGGATTTAAAGTTTATCTCCTTAGAAGGTAAAATAGACTACTTACCAAGATATGCTTTTGATTCTAAAAGGTGGCTGAAAAAAAGCTTATCTTACAATTGGCCCACAGAAGTGGAGAAAGTTTAAACCATGAGAACATTAAAGAAATTCATTCTTAAAATGGGGAAAATGATTATTACAGTCGTAAAAGTGGAGAACTTAATGGTCTTGGAAGAAATTCTTAAAGAATTAAGCTGACCTTGTTGTCAGAGAGAGAGATCCTTCACTTGCATCAGAGTGGAATAATATTTCTTTGTGATGATACCTGCAATTAGATTTAAAGTTAAAAATAATGTTTAAAAAGTGTTTTCTGGCTGAAATCAAAGCTGTTGTATAGTAAGGTTCTATCTTTTACACGGAAGTGATAGTAAAAGGACTAATAAAAAATCCCAAAAGCTGCTTTGTAATTTAAGCAGGGTAATGTTTATCTAATATAGTCAGTGATTACAGGTCATTGCACCAATTATGTATCAATCATGCTGTAATCACACTGAAACCTTTTTTTTCCTGAAGAAGTTTAACAGCAGATGAGCAGCAGAGTGACCTTTCCTGAAGCCATTACTGTCTTATAAAAATGGTCACGGATAATGAAAATGTGCTTTTACTGAAAAATATAATTTATAATTTAAAATGTATAACATCAGTCACAATCAAGAATCATGCCACCAGTAATCAGTAAGATACAAAGAATGTACTTCTGTATAAATAAATGAATCTAAATCTAAATCACAAAAATACTATATTAGATTTAATATGATAAATTTACTTGCAATTTAGTTTCAAATAATGCATTGACTAATAACAGGGAACTGTCTGATTGTTAACTTTGTAAAGGATCTCTCTCACTGCCTATATGTTTAATTCAAATGCATAAACAAAAGATTATATGGTAAAAAGACACTTGGTGCAACACAAACCTTCATAATAAATGGGGGCAACTTCATAAGCTTTACATAGGACTGGAAGTGTGGGCTGTGTCTTGAAGAGGCTTTATTATATTGTTTTCATTTAGGGAGCTTAGGGGAAGCTTACATTTTCTCAAGGGCTTCAGCCTCCCCGTGTTGCCACCCCTAATAATAAATCTTTTGCTCTGGGTAGTTATGGCTTTATAAAGCTCTACTACAAGTAACTCTGCACCATGCACCTTTCTGCCATGCTAGTTTGCAATACTTGTCACCCCATACAAAAAAAATCACAGAATAAACAAAACATAGATCTTACCTGATGTGAGCACCTATAACTTGGTAGATAGAAAGTGCATTTTTAGTTGCAACATCACTAATGTCTTGATAAAGAATTCTGTACTCCACAGAAAATGGAACTTGGCAGACAGCATTGTAAGAGTGATTGTTTTTTGGGTAAGCATCCCTGAAAAGCAAATAAATAATACGTGTATTATACACTGTACTTCACCAATTTTGCAAATACTACAAATACAGTGAACCCTCAGTTTTCGTACAGCTCCCAACTCGAACAATTATGTAAGTGTATTTTTGTAAGTGCTTTTGTAAGTGTATTTTTGGGGGTCTGAAACGACTAATCTAATTTACATTCATCCTTATGGGAACAAATTCGTTCGGTAACGGCACTCGAACAGCATTCTGGAAAGAATTATCGACAAAAACCGAGGGTCCACTGTACACTAAATAAAAAAATATTGATTAAACTTCAACTGACAACCAAATTAAAATTCAAGAAAGATATGAATGTAATGCCGAGTAAGTGGAGATAATGATTAGGGGTTACCAAAGTGTTAGTATTAGTATCAGCAGGTATCAGATAATTTTGATAGTGTGAGTAAAATAATGGCATGCAATACTGACGAGTAGATAAGACATATGTTCAACATTTAGGTATCTTCATTCTGAAATTCATTAATGCAGCAGGCTTCATCAGTCAAGATTGATAGACTGACCACATCATCCTTTCCTCCCCACTGCTGCTATCTCCATATTTATAACCTTTGTATTCAACTGCTGTTTAGGCAAACCATTTTGGAATAAGGATACCTAATTGTTACACATGTATCTTACTTATCTAATTTTAATGTTATCGGTATCAGTTGATATTGGTCAATTTTAATGGTATCAGATAATTTTAATGGTATTGGTATCCACCTAAAATTGAGTATCAGCATTGGCAAAATTTTTTGCATCATCCCATCACAATTATAACAGATTATGTAGGAGAGGGGGACTGTTTTCCAGTGAAAGTAAGCCTTAGAGAGGGATGCATGATATCACCACAGTTTTTAATACTATACGGATAATGTTGTAAAATAACTGAATGCTAGTGTTGAGGAAAGGTGTGGGATTAAAAGATGATGAGTCTAATACAAAGTGAGAGTTGTGATTGTTGATCTTTGTCAAT
Source organism: Cherax destructor (assembly GCA_009830355.1). Lineage (NCBI taxonomy): Eukaryota > Metazoa > Arthropoda > Malacostraca > Decapoda > Parastacidae > Cherax > Cherax destructor. Next base: position 28,311 of record WNWK01012802.1, on the reverse strand, counting down.
GACAGTTCTTTTGGAGCATTCTGAAGAAAAGTTGCAAAGATTGGTGGAGGCATTTGGGAATTAAATGTAACCGAAGAAAAGAGCACAGAGATGAAAGCAACAAAAAATCCAGTGCGCTCACGGTGTGATCAAGGTAGTTCTGGAGGTGAGAGGTACAGTGCCTGCACTCTGAATTAGGAGTGCAACTGTTCAAGGTGGGAAGGTCTTTTGAATTGTGATGTCTGTGCGCTTCTGACAAGACAGCTCTATTTTTACTGTATAAAACAGTAGTATGTGCTTGTACTTTTACTTTATACAGTAAACCTTCCATATAGCAGGCTAATTAAGGGGTGGAGTTTACGGCAGGAAATAGTAGTTTTTTTTTGACACAGGGTGGATAGAGAAGAGATTGTTTGGTTGTGATTGTAACAATAATAGAAAAGTCTGTAGCACATGGACGTTGCCATTTGTTTCCAAATTAGCTGATCCAGCAGATTTTGTCCTGTATTTCCATTATATGGAGGGGTTTACTGCAATTACTGCATGATTACTTTTATATCATTCACTATAATTTTTATGCTACATTTTTCTGTGCATGATTGGGATATCTTGTAGATAAATATTTATGAATCCACTTACCTAATTATAGGAAGGAAGTCATTCTCTGCTCTGAAGTTTGGCCACCCAAGCTTACTAACAACCTCCAGTTGGATCAGTGACTGAAAAACAGACTGAATCATTTCTCTGAAAGGAGGAAACAAGAGGGATGTATGGTTATTAATGTATGTGCAGAAATTTATAATGAAAAAAAAAAAAAAAAAAAAGTATTCACGATTAGCCATGCTTGTAATGTACCGTCTCCTATATTTAGTAGTACAGTGACTGTATTGAATTGTACAATACTTGTACTGCATTGTACAATACCAGTACTGCACTGTACTATACAGTACCTGCACTGCATAGTACAGTACTTATTCTGCACAGTACCTGCACTGTATTGTACAGTACCTGAACTGTACTGTATAGTATCTGTACTGTTGTTGTTGGGGTTTATAGGGCCACTGACAGCGTATATATACTGCACTGTACAGTACCTACACCGAGAAGTATAGTACAGTACGTACTTGTATTGAACTGTACAATACCTACACTGAGAGGTATAGTTCAGTACTTGTACTGTACTTTAGTACTATGCATACAAACCTCCTTAACCCCCTCACTCCAACCTTTTCTAGGGTGACCCCTACCTTGTATATTATCATCTATAAATTGCATTGGTTACACCAAATAATGTGCTCAAATATATACAGCACACCTTGACTTCGTGTTGCTGATATCACAATTCAGATTACCCTCTAACTGAACCATTCCCCATCCCTCCTTCAGAGTGCATACACTGACCTTACTACATCCAGGACTCAAGTCCAGTTAACCAGTTTCCCTGAATCCCTTCATAAAAGTTACCTTGCTCACACACCAGCATCACGTTCACTCGCACAAGCCTGCTGGATGGTCAAACCCTTACAACTCAATGCCCTTATATGAGTATAACTGAATTCAATCGCTCCTATGTAACATGCTTCCGCATGCTTGCTGGAAGTCCAAGCCCCTCACACACAAAACCTCCTTTACCCCCCTCCCTCCAACCTTTCCTAGGCTGACCCCTACCCTGCCTTCCCTCCACTACAGATACACTCTCGAAATCTTTCTATTTTGTTCCATCCTCTCAGCATGTCCAAACCACCTCAACAAACCCTCCTCGGTTCTCTAGATAATAGTTTTGATAATCCCGCACCTCCTCCTAATTTCCAAACTATGAATTCTCTGCATTATATTCACACCACACATTGCCCTCAGACAGGACATCCACACTGCCTCCAGCCTTCTCCTTGTTGCAACATTCACCACCCACGCTTCACACCCATATAAGAGCGTTGGTATAACTATACGCTCATACATTCCCCTCTTTGCTTCCATGGACAAAGTTATTTGTCTTCATAGACTCCTCAGTGCACCACTCACCTTTTCCCCTCGTCAATTCTATGATTCCCTTGTGTCGTCTAATTATAAGTTTCTTTATTTAAGGAACTGGTGCTACCCTCTCCTTCCCTGGATCAAGCCTTATTGTCTCAGAATCCTCCAGGTACTGGGGTTTAGTGCTTCCCCTTGAACATAATATTAATAACAATCTAAATGATAAAAATAAATACTGCAGTGTATTTCCCTGTATCTTCTTATTATTACAATAAACAAAAAGTTTTAGAAGCATACCTCAGATCAGTGCAACTTTTCATATTGCTCCAGGAATAAAGACATGCAGAAATCATATCTACCCCGAAGGTGACCACTTCCAGCCGAGAAGTCTTGCAGCCTCCACTTTCATCTGTAAACCATTAAATAATACAAGCATAATGCTGGTATGCTGACAAGATGCAAATATCCTAAACAAAGCCTTTTTCTTGGACAATGCATCACTCTAAGTAGAGGGTTTTACAGCACCTCTGAAATGGGAGGCAATCAGGTTCGATTCAAAGAAATGGAGGACAGATTCAATTGCCTGGATGCTCCTCACCACTATCAAAGCACCTCATATGAGGAAAGTGCTTTGATACTGGTGAGGAGAGAGATGAGGGAGGGAGACTTGGCCTGGTTATACATGAAGGAGTAAGGGCAAAGGAAGATATAGACCTGGTAAGACATGAGATAGGGAAAAGGGACATGAGAGAGGGAGGAGGGATGTTATATACTGTACTAGTAAGACATGAGATAGGAAGACTATATATCTAGTAAGATATGACAAAGACAGAGAACATGGAGACTAATATACCTAGTAAGACATGATAGATAAAGAGGGAGACTATCTAGCTGATTATGCATGAGATATTGACGAGGAAGATTATATAATAAGCAAGGCAAGAGGAAAGGACTATGCCTTGGTGGAGCATAAGCCAGAGACAGAAAAAGGGAAGAAACAACATTTGGTAATATATTAAGAAATAGCAGTAGTCAACCCATCCTTCTAATAAATACAGTATGTTACACTTTCACATAGGCTTTGCAGCCCATTTCTAAGTTAAGTTAGGTTACAAGGGTAAAAACTATAAATATAAGATAAAAGACGGTAAAAAAGAAGTCTGCTACTCGGATAGTAAATAGACCCACTATGAACAGCTTGTGTAAAACAGTCATGTTTCAACTGTTCAAGGCTCCGTCAACAGACACACATTTGACTGTTTTTACAACAGTGCCATGATGTCTGTAGCTAAGAGAATAGGCTGCAGTAATAGTAGTCTTGACAAGTTACTTACCTGGCTGCCAGATATAGAGTCCCGTTGAATTGTCTGCTTCTACGAAGAGGAAGTTCTTTGACGTATTATTGTCATCGTATGTGCTCACATTATACCTGAAAGCAAGCAATTTTTTTTTAGTCTAAAAAGCACTACGTAATTTTAAAAATTTGATAAATATACATTTCTTAGTGATCAAGATAAAAATATGTATTTCTTAACGATCTTGATCAAAATGAAGATTATTTAATGATTACATAAAGGTTTGGGTTTCATCTGAATTATAAAATGCAGTTTAGTAATATGAAATCCCAAGATTAAAAATCCTACTTAAAATACAATAATGAATTCAGTTTAAAGTTATAATCTGACTAAATCTTTCATCTTAGCTGACAAACAATAAAAATGCATTTTAGAAAAATCAAACAATGGATATTGAAAACTTATTAAGTTATGACATACCTTATTAGTGTAGGCACTGAAGAAAAATAGTTATTAATTTAGCTGATATAAATTTAATAAAAATGGTAAAAGTAGATAATGTAAATCCCAATGGAGAATAAAATTTATTAGATTAGTGACATACGATATTATTACAGAATGAATGAAGTAAAGTTATGAATTTACTCTTAAATTTGTAAAATAGACTAGTGCAATTAGACAAAATACTTACAAAGATTTAAAAATAAACTTCCATAAGGTGAGTTTGGGACCATCGTAAACCGAGGTTACCACTGTATTTACTCTGAGGGTTAGTAACCCAGGTTATCCTAAGAAAACAAATGAATGCTGTTTATTTCTACTAGGATACCTTGGTGCTCTCCCAAGGATGCAACCTACAAAAGCTGGCTAACATGCAGGTACCTTTTTCTTGGTACAATGGACCCCTGGTTTTCGTGATTTTTTTCGTTCCAGAAAGCTGTTCAAGTGCCATTACCAAACGAATTTATTCCCATAAGAAATAATGTAAATTAGACTAGTCCTTTTAGACCCCCAAAAATACACTTACAAAAATACACTTACATAATTGTTCGAGTTTGGAGCATCACGAACACAGGGGGTCCACTGTATATTAACAAGGGCAACAGGTGTAAAGAAACATGTTAGGTAAAAGGACATAGATGTACTAATGTGACATTTTATTGTGGCAATGTTTCGCTTTCCAGGAGCTTTGTCAAGCTATCCTAAGATCAAACCCAGAGTCCTATTGTGAGCCAAAGACTAAGTGGTATCTCAGAGTAAGCTTATGATATGGGAAGCAGTCCAAGTTTTTTTTCATTGGTTTAAGATATTGTAAAAAATATGATATACAGAGAAAAATTAGTGAGACTTGGTAAGAGTGCAATAAGGAATTCATCACTGGCCTGCACAAACTACAGGCATTATTTAGATAAGGCACAATATTTTGAAAATCTTGTACGTATTATGAAACTATAAGATAATAAAAACTTAAGATACCTTTCCAAACCTACCCACTCAGAATGGCATAAAAGTTGGTAGGCAAGGAAATATTAGAGAATTTTACACCAATATGGAAATACAGTACAAACATACTTCACTAATATGGCGGGTTAAGTTATAGACCACTGCTACAAAGCGAATATTGCCTTAAAGCAAATCACAACCTTTTTTTTTCCACTTCCCAGTACATATAAAAGCCTAAAAACATGTTTACATTTTAATTTATTAAGTGCACAATAGCACTAGGCCTAAAAAATACATAGTGTAAATGAAAATTGCCCAAAAAAATCTCAAAAGCTAGACAAGCACTGAAAATAATAAAAATGGATATAATTGAAAAGTGTCATATTAGCGAAGACTCTAAAGCGAATACAATATTAATGAAGAACTAAAGCGATTGCTGTACTATTAGCAAAGCACTCTAAAGTGAGCACTGTATTAATGAGGTATGCTTGTATCAGCAAATTTAGCTGGTAAATTTTTGAGAGGTAGTTTATTCCTCCTAAACGTGGATACTCCTGCACTCACATTATTTATGATAAAAGACATTTCACTGTACACACTTGAACTTTTCTTTCTTTCTTTCAACGCACTGGCCGTATCCCACTGAAGCAGGGTGGTCCAAAAAGAAAAACAAAAGTTTCTCTTCTTAACTTTAGTAATGTATACAGGAAAAGGGTTACTAGCCCCTTGCTTCCGGTATTTTAGTTACCTCTTACGATACACATGGCTTACGGAGGAAGAATTCTGTTCCTCTTCCCCATGGAGATAAGAGGAAATACACAAGAACAAGAACTAGTAAGAAAATAGAAGAAAACCCAGAGGGGTGTGTATATATATGCTTGTACATGCATGTGTAGTGTGACCTAAGTGTAAGTAGAAGTGCAAGATGTACTTGAAATCTTGCATGTTTATGAGACAAAAAAAAGACACCAGCAATCCTACCATCATGTAAAACAATTACAGGCTTTCGTTTTACACTAGAACTTTTATGGTATAATTAAAATATATACAGTATACGTACAGTGGACCCTCGGTTTTCGTCGATAATTCTTTCCAGAATGCTGTTCGAGTGCCGTTATTGAACAAATTTGTTCCCATAAGGACAAATGTAAACTAGATTAGTAGTTTCAGACCTCCAAAAATACACTTACATAATTGTTCGAGTTGGGAGCTGTACGAAACCCGAGGGTCCACTGTACCTCTCAATAACCCACATAAGAAAATAAAGATCGTGAAATAAAAATTAGATGTTTCAAAAATTATAGTACAGGGATATATATAAAAAGTAACACTTACACAACATAACCCCCTATGATAGGCTTGCCAACTTCATATCCAAGATTGCCAGATCTCTCAGTTAAACTTGGCAAGTAGTATTCAAATTCTTCAGTGATATTCATTTCACTTTCATCAGATTTAAAAGGTAATTCTGCTGTGTCATTTAAAGTGTGTGATGACCCCATATGATGGAAACTTGTTGTAAAGTGTTGCAGGAGAGAGAGTTTAGAGCTTGCAGATGGTGCAATGAATTTTCTTTTTTTGTTAAGTAAAATTTTGTTTTTCCTCATTGTATTTTCATCAAATAATGACTCTCTCTGAAATTCACTAAAATACTTTAAATGAAATGAAACTGGCACAGTTCCAATCATAATTTTAGCATTAACTTCAGAAATGGATGGTCCTCTCCACCCTATATTGTATTCCACACTAAGGACAACATTTTCGCACATTTGAGAAGTTTCATTGTAAAATGGTATATAATTTTCATTACATTCTTCTGACTCATATTCTTTTTTTTTCCAAACCTGAGAAGGAAATCCTTGTGCAAAAATACTGAAGCCCTGTAGTTTAATGAATTTGTATGTATCTTGCAGGCATACATATTCCACCGAGACATTAATTATCTGTAAATTAGTAAGATTACCAATGACCTGTGGAAAACCTTTATAAGGATCTCTGATAATTCCATTAGCTTTCTGAAGGTACGTAGCTGCACTTAAACGTGACTCTGATGTACATACCTCTGATGACAAAGCCAGAGAACATTCATAGCTAAAATCTTCAAGAAAATGAATAGGGATTGTTTTCACACACAAACCATTTAGAATTTGCTGTGGCAGTGACAAAACGCTTCTAACTATTGAATTGTTTGTCAGTATTACTGTTTCCACATGAGATCCAAATACATAATAATATGGATATTGTTCTTGATCCTGAGTACGGGTAGTAGTATCTTCATAGCTATATGTGTGGCTCTTAAGCCGTGAAAGGTATTTCTTAAAGTCCTGAAGTGAAGGTTCAGGTTTGTAAAAGAGTCCCAGGTAAGGATTATTCTCAGTTATAAAGCATAAGAAATCATGCCATTCTGGTGAGTAAGGTCTTTCATATTTACAATTGTTATCCACAATCTTATCTGTTGACTGACCTCCATCCAAACCTTGCAGGCACGAGAAAGATGTTTTGTCAAATGAAGAGCAGTCCTGAAAAAATGAAAGATAATCTTTAGTTTTCCAGGTAAAACAAAAAATTACATAAACCTATTCTGTTTACAGTGAAACAGGATACAGTGGACCCCCGAGTTTCGTAAAAACTTCACTCCTTAAGTCTACTCAAGCCCCATTACCGAACGAATTTACTCCCTTAAGGAAAAATGTCACGTACGTTAGTCTATTTCAGACCCCCAAAAATACACTTCCACAAGCCCTCACAATTTTATACTTACATACTTGTACGATTTCCTGGGTTTACGAAACTCGGGGGTCCACTGTATACACCATGGGCTCATATATATAAGTACAGGGTTACTCCTCTACAAATCTGGTATCCCAAATCTCTTCTAATGCATATTAATAATAAATTGCTTAATTAATAAGAAATCACATGAACTGGTTATTCTATTATAACTATTATTTGCAGGTTGGCAAAAAAAAAAAAAAAAAAATGAAACTTACGAAATAAAAGTTTTTTTCTAACCAAGTGGCTATATGCAATCACTGTACTAACAGATTCTCTGGTAGTGGTACATGAAAGAGGATGTGTCTCATAACACAGGCCTTTATCAGATGATGAAATCTACAGAGGATTACCACAGTAGTATCATAAGTACAGACTGTCAGGAGCACTAGCTATTTTCATACTGAACTTATGCTACAAAGTCTTCCATGTCTAAAAATATGATGTTCATCTGCACTGGACAGGCACCTAAAGTCGGTGCCTGACCAGCCAGGCTGTGGTTCGTACGTTGGACTGCGTGCGGCCAGCAGTAACAGCCTGGTTGATCAGGCTCTGATCCAACATGAGGCCTGGTCACAGACTGGGCCGCAGGCGCGTTGACCCCTGGAACTCTCTCCAGGTAACCTCCAGGTAATATGCAATAACGTTCATGAAAGATTAAAAAATATAAATTTCAGTGCCTATCACTTTGGTTCACAAAAATTTAATATAAAAATATAGGAAAATACGAGATTATCAAAATACAGTGGACCCCCGAGTTTCGTAAAAACTTCACTCCTGAAGTCTGCTCAAGTGCCATTACCGAACGAATTTACCCCCTTAAGAAAAAATGTCACGTAGGTTAGTCTATTTCAGACCCCCAAAAATACTTTTCCACAAGCACTTACAATATTATACTTACATAAATGTACGATTTCCGGGGTTTACGAAACTCGGGGGTCCACTGTACTGTATATGAACTTCTTGCCAACATATCACTATGAAATTTCTATCCTTGTACCATCTACCGAAACTACCACTGCACTATAGACTACGGCACCCTACACCAAGTAGGGCTGCTGCTTTTTGTACGTATGTCAAATCAATTGTAATGAAAAACATTTGGGATTCAGCAAATTCAGCTAAGACATTTCAGCACATTACTTTGATTTAAAAAAGCTTATGAATTTTCTAGTGCTTGTAAATTTAGTGAAGGGGAAATGTAGCCGTAGAGAAAATGGAGTAAACCAACAGGACAAGTATTAATGAAGCCCAAGAACAGAACCAATTAAGAAGGGAAAAATTAATACTGTACCTCATTTGTTGTTGTGGTTAAGGGTTGTGATAACTCAGTCATGTACAGGTCGGCCATCACTAATCCGGCATCATTGGGACTTGTAGTGTGCCGGATTATGAGTTTGCCGGATTACAGAGTGGTTAGGTTAGAATACACTTAATTAACCTATCGATAGAGACTCTTTCTGCTATATTTTCCTCATTTTCATCGCTGCTTTCTCCTCCACTGGCTTGCTGCTGTGGATTTACAACCATCTGCACAATTTCTGAGTCAGTATAATGATGAAATTTGAGTCAGTATAATGATGAAATTTGAAATTATGCTAGCCGAAATTAGTGCCAGATTACTGATGGAACCGGATAACTGATTGCCAGATTAGTGATGGCCGACCTGTATTATCATTAAATTCATGGAGAGAAGGGAAAGAGAATGCTAAACCCATAAGGGTCATATAGCACTTGGAGGAATAAGGCAATCAGATATGAAGATTGGAACTAATTCCTTGGATCAAGGGCCTATCAGTGGAAACAAAAAAGAACCTCCATGGGGGGGTCAAGGAGCCATACAGACCACTGGAAATTTTGACTCAAATGCTTGCTAAAGTATCAAAGTTTTCCCAACTGGCCACTTGAGTGAAGAAATTTAAACTTATGATCCAGGATTATGACAGTCATCCAGGTTAAAACCACTCAACATCAAGAAGAGAGGAAGACAACGTCAAGACCCAAAGAGGAGAGAAAGCATGAAATATGGGTATCTGAGCCAAATAAAAATGCAGACAGCAAAACAAAATCCATTTATTTGCTTTGAGTTAGTAACTGTGTGGGCTACTATGATCAAGACTTTTTGTACTCAATCTTTACACACTTTCTTCCTCTAAGACCATTGTACATTTGATCATGCCACATTGTTAAACAACAGTAAAAGATCTAGCTTCAGTTCTTATACAGTGGACCCCCGGTTTTCGTTATTTTTTCGTTCCAGAATGCTGTTCAAGTGCCATTACCAAACAAATTTATTCCCATAAGGAATAATGTAAAGTAGACTAGTCCTTTTAGACCCCCAAAAATACACTTACAAAAGTATTTAAAAAAATACACTTACATAAAAGGGCAAGTTTGGAGCAGGATGAACACCGGGGGTCCACTGTATGTTTAACTTTTTAATTTTTACTAGCTGGTATGACTGGTATAAATGTTTAAGAATCACATTAATAACAGATCACATGAGGTGGACATTACTACCTTATCACAGCAACAACTGGGATTACAGAAGTTTGAAGTCAGGTCACAGGGACAAGGAGCAAGTGGCTTCACTGCTGGGTCTTCCAAATGAGACTCAGCTGCTGAGCCTTTAGTTCCTGCTTCAGTCCAGTTGACTTTAAGATGCTCCCCATGTACTGAAATATAACACGTGTTAAAATTTACAATACAATACAGGTACTTCTGTACAGCTATAGTATATTAGATTGCAATATGTTGCCAAATTATGTCTGGACCAGTAACAGCATAAATAAATTCAAGGCTAAAGCTATTTTTTTTTTTATTTTAATCAGGGGCGAGTGCTAAATCAGTAAGGATCATATAGCTCCTGGGGAATGGGAAGCATTCAGGTTCGATCCAACAAAGTCCAGCTCCTATGATCAAGAGCCTCCTCATTGGTATCAAGGCGCCTCCCTTGAGGGCAAGGCTAAAGCTAAGGAGCAAATAATTAACAGAGGTGCAGAAAGGATGTAAGTGACAATATTTTTAACAAAACTGCAGTAGTAGCCAATACGTAAGAAGAAACTATCCTTGATTTAAGCACAGTATGTATACATATTCATTGTCATAATGCATAAAAATATTTGTTATGTGTATTTATTCGGTGGGAAACGGCTGACGTGTTGAAAGGAAAGGATGTGTATTTATTTAGGTTAGCCATATACAAAGATATTACTGAACTTTGTATTTAAAAGACCCTTAAAGGGTGGTTTCTTCATGCTTGCAAAGTGATCTCGAACCAAGGAATTGGAGTTATCCTCCCCTTCCTTGGATCATACTTGATTACCTCCTATTTCCCATTTTCCAGTGTACTTCAAAATGAATACATTACCAATAATAATAAAAGCAAAATATTTATAATATTTAGAACTAACTTTTTTGTAAATATCATGATCGTTATAAATACAATAAAGTAATAAAAATTTTCAAAAGGATGTAGCATACTGTACATCACATAGCATATATAATTTACATTGTAACTATAAGCAATTTATATATATAATGTCTTATAATTTATGTATTGTATAGTAATTTTAGCTTTTTCTTTAGTTTTACATTACATAAAATATTATTAATTACCAAACAAATATGACACACACACACATGGGAAATGAATGCCTAAATAAGATACAAAACATAAACAAATTTATTCTCATTATTAACAAGTGAGAAAGTAACCCAGGATAACCCAATAAACCCAGTCATGAGATCATCTGCTTGTCATCCGGGGAAGTTGATCTGTCTTCTGTTTCCATTGATCAAATCTGATTAAGATAAGATTTTGTTTGGATTTTTAAACTGGAGGTTTAGCCATTCAGGATAATTGATGGTGTTTCATTGAGGACTGTCTGTCTTATTTCCACTTTGATCCTTCAAAGTGGCCCGGTGGCTAGAGCTCTCGCTTCACACACGAGGGCCTGGGTTCGATTCCCGGCGGGTGCAAACATTTCGCCGTGTTTCCTTACACCTGTTGTCATGTTCACCTAGCAGCAAATAGGTACCTGGGTGTTAGTCGACTGGTGTAGGTCGCATCCTGGGGGACAAGATTAAGGACCCCAATGGAAATAAGACAGACAGTCCTCGATGACGCACTGACTTTCTTGGGTTATCCTGGGTGGCTAACCCTCCGGGTTAAAAATCCGAAGAAAATCTTATCTCATCTTATCAATCTAGTCCCCCCAGGATGCGACCCACACCAGTCGACTAACACCCAGGTACCTACCTACTTGCTAGGTGAACAGTGACAGCAGGTGTAAGGAAACGTCCCCAATGTTTCCACCCGGTTGGAGATTGAACCACAGACACTCAGTGTTTGTGGAGAGTGTTGGATAAGTAAGTTTATTCAGGTACATGTACACAAATACAGTTAACATAAATTATCATACATAGCAGCATATGTATAGATTACCTAGCATAACCCAAAACAGTCAAACAAAGTGACTTATTTCTACTGGGGTCCTTGTACCTTATTTCCATTTAAGGCTAAGCAGTAATTCCTTCAGTTAGCAATAAGTAAGTTTATTCAGGTATACACAAATACAGTACATAGATTATCATACATAAAAGCATATGCCCGAACTACCTAGCCATGCTAGGCATGATAGTGGCCCTCTTTGTAATTAGTATCCTATAATATGTAAATCACACATTGTAACCAATATTTCATATGTAAACCTCACATTGTAATCTTTACAGAGAAATAAACATTTGTATTTGTATGTGTACAGAACCTAGGATAACCCAAAAAAAAGTCAAAGTGACTTATTTCCATTGGGGTCCTATCAATGGTCCCAGGTTTAATCTTTAGGGTGCATCATTATTACATTCATGGGGAGAGCACTACACCTGTAAGGGGTCATACAACATCTGCGTAATGGGAGGCATTCAGGTTAGGTCCAAGGGATGATCCTTGGATCAAGAGAACAGTACGTGAGATCACTTACCAATTAAGAAGATATTACAACACAACACAGCTTGGTAAAGTAACACAACCATTGTGTTGTCTTTTGGTACTTGGCTCATAAAACTGTCAGCTTAGCTCAGCTCAGCTGTACAGCGGGAATCAGAAGAGCTCAATTTAACTTGGCATAACTCAGCTTCACAGCGGGAGCGCTGAGATTTCAGATTAGCTTGGATTAGCATGACTTAGCTTCACAGAGGCAATGCTAAGAGCTGAGTTTAGCTTGACTCAGCTCAGCTTCACAGCGGGAATTCTAAGAGCTGAGTTTAGCTTGACTCAGCTCAGCTTCACAGCGGGACTCCAAAGATTTATTGTTGTTGTTGTTGCCCTGAAGAGTAGGTTAACAAATAAGTTTATTTAAGTACAGGTATACATAAATAGTTACACAAATTATCATACATAGTAACTTATGTGTAAATTACCTAAGATAACCCCCCAGAATATCAGTGACATTTCCACTGGGGTTCTTGGCCATCAAATATTATGACTGATCAATTATTATGACTGATTCATTGACTGAGTATATTTTTTATACAAAAACCTTCATTAGGTTGTTTTACAACCCATACAAAACTACATTCACTGTCAATTATATCTAAATAATATGCAATAAAAAATTTGCCTATGAATAAAAGTTGAATTACCTGAAAAAATAATCAGAATAATTTAGGTAAATCAAATGATAAAATTACATTGTGTATAAAATCTTTTATAAATTAAAGACCAAAATTCATTTACTTCAAAATAACCTTTAAGTTTTTTTTTTTTAATATTTAGGTTTAATAAAAATAATATAATTACCAAAATTTATAAAAGAAAAATGTAGTTAGTCATCTCACACTCTTATCCATGTCACGTCATGTAAAAAAAAAAAAATGTACCTACTAGACTATAACCCAAATTAATTTTTTGAGTTCTTGTACTGAAGTGAACTCGAGATCCTGAACTGAATGTCATCTAATGTACAAAATAGTACCTATAATGTCATCTAATGTAAAAGACAGTACCTATAAACTTATTAGACTATAACTCAACTAATTATTTCTTATAATTACATACAATGATATGCCCTAGGAAGTCTTAAGTTAGGCTTAAGCATGCCCAAAATGCTGTGCATAACAATGTGCTTTCAGCATGCTCTCAAGTGTCACCCATTTCTGTATAAACAATGTATGTATACACACACAACCCGCACATATAAAAGGGAGGAGCTTACGATGACGTTTCGGCACGACTTGGACCATTTACAAAGTCACACTAACACACAGAGACGGAGGAAGGGGTATTTATAGGCAGGCAGACAGGGGAGGGTACAAGAGAGTGGGGAAATAATGGAGTAAGTAGTGGAAGTGGTAGTAGTAGTAATAGTAGTAGTGGAGACAGTCATATTCTAGGAAGGGAGCACTGCAATGAGGCTAGCGGCCCGCAAGGGTGGGACGAGAACACAGAGGGAGGAAAGGCGAATAAAATGAAGGACAAATACAAATTCCCGCCTGGGCTACCCTTTCCATTTCATAGACTCTGCTTTCTCTCGTGCCAAACGGACTTTCGTCTCTCCTAAACCCTCTACTCCTGAGAACTCTCCAGTCCTCTGCCTTCCCTACATCTCTGGTCTCTAATCTCAGCAACTCTCTCCGTTCCTTAGACATCAAACTTACCTTTCGTCAGACTAACACTCTTCGCATTAATCTAGTTCATACCTCCCCTCCCTCCACAGATTCTCCTGGTGTCTACTCTATTTCTTGCTCCTCCTGTCCTCTTCAGTACTTCGGAGAAACTGGCCGATCTCTTTCTGACAGACTCAAGGAGTACTAACTTAATTCAGGTATACATATACATTTACGTAGATTATCATACATAACAGCATATGTGTAGAAAACCTAGGATAACCCAAAAAGTCAGACAGAGTGACATTTCCATTGGGGTCTATGTAACTATATTTGTGTATACCTGAATAAACTTATTTACTTTTGACAAGTACAGTTCAAGAAGAGAGCCAAAAGGTACCTGTGGGGAATTATGAAACTACCTGTATGGGCTTCACCACCATTTACATACAAATAATCTCAACGGGAGAGGACCGCCAATATAATTTTACCGCGGTTACCCCCGTGAGGTGTGTGAGAAAACTTAACCCCCTCCTTGTCACGTCAAGGGGTCCCTTCGATATTTCACACACTCAAACACATCTATCCTTGACCAATTATAATTTAGAGTAGATAACGCCAATAAGTACGGCGTTACTAGTATTTTGTGGACTGTATATATATAATGGACTGATTAGAAAGAGGGGTAGAGAGTACACACACCAACATCACTTACCCAATATTATGGATGGTCGCTGGAGATCGTTGACATACCCACAGTACCTGTACTAATTATAACACACCCAACTGGCCAGTATAAGTCTGTCATAAAGAGAAGAGGGTACTTAGCTGTGGGGGTAAGAGCTGCATTCCTTGTCTTCCTTCCTTTGACTGATCTCGTTGTCCTGCTCGGTAGACACAAATTATTCTCCCGGCAGGATGATGGTGTTAATTGGTTGTGCCGATTAGGGAGTATTGACCCCTTAACACCTCTACATTCCTCGGGACAGGACCGAGAAGTAGCATACGGTCAATCGGGAAGTGGCGACTTGTATCATCTCGCCTATTCCCTTAATTTAAAGTTATTATCACTAATTTCTCCACAGTTCACACAACGGGTTAATATCTCACTGATTTTCACTCCTTAGTAGTCGATACATTAAAGTTCGAAGTCGATGAGTCGACTACCATTCCATCATGGCTGCATCGCGTGGCGTCCTGAATCCGGCATCTCCAATTTCTTTCCCTTCCTACCATTCTCTTGAATGGTTTCACGGACTTAATATCCCACAAATTCACTGGGAGTAATTTCCCATCGCTTCATATTACGATATGATTACCTAGTATCAAGGTTCAACCAAATCGAGTCGAGTATTAATCACCGCTGACGTCATGATACCCACGCCGGGGACCATCTCACAGTGCCACTCGTTATTCAACAAAATTACCACTATTATAGCGGTTCCTGGACTTGATGTCCTCAGTATCTACCCTCTGCCTCTGCCAGTATACACTTGAGAACGATTACGACACTTCTTATTGTGAAATGAGGCCAACAATCATGTTTGGCCGGCGAAAACGCCAAATTCCTGGCTCCATTCCTAGCCAGATACCCAAGTCCTTATGGCTATACCCACGCGACTGCCACGCCTACGGCCTCCACCCTCTGCCTCTGCCCACTTGACCAGGCATCTCGTGCATGCGTGATGGGCTGTTGGTTCTCTCCTATACTCAGTTAAATGATAACCCAACAACAGCACGTTAATGATATCTATTCATATTGGAAAGTTTATCGAGTATAACTTTTGAAAAATACCCATATTTTTCACACTGCGGCCAGGCGGAGTTCGTTGTTAAACGATTCAAATTGCATCGGCTTCCAGGAGGCATGTCCATCCTTCTCTGGACTGAACAGCTGTTCTCCTGGTAGGCCTGATCACACTTTCTTCCTCTGGTATCCTCTGGTCGGCATTGTCTTCAATATCACTCGCGTCACTTTCCCTTAGATTTTCATTCACATTTGATTGAACACCACTTAACTCCAAGGGAATTAATTTATTAATGGTACGTAAACTCTCTTGACCGCGACACAACACTTTGACATTCCTGACATCACCTTGAGCGTCTGGGTACAATGTTATTACCTTGCCCAGAGGCCACAATGTTTGAGGTTGCTCAGTATCAATTAACACAATGTCACCTGGTTGAATATTCTGTCGATTCGCCGCTTCTGAAGCACCATAAAAGTGTTCACGTAGTGTAAGAAGATACTCTTTACGCCACACATTATACCAGTGATTAAATACTTTATTTAACATCTTAAATTTATCACTTACTGTCACATTATTGTAATCCTCATCAATTTCCTCGGGATTATCTCTATAAATAGGTGCAGCTTCCAGTTTCCGTTCACATATTAAGTGAGAAGGAGTAAGGATGTCTGCGTCGGGAGTATCAATCATGTACAAGAGAGGATGATTATTTATCCGATTCTCTGCCTCCACTAATACTGCCCGGAATTCCTCCAAATTAATTCATTTCCGGTGTAGTACTTTACGGAGACACCGCTTCACTGTACCTATAAGTCTTTCATACAACCTTCCCTGCCACGGGGCCCTGGGAGTAATAAACTTCCAGCCACACCCTCGCTGGTTTAGCAGAGATTGTACATCATTACTCTCATTTAATTCCTTCAAATGTTGCACCCCGCTACAAAGTTAGTGGAGCTATCCGAAATCATTAACCTCGGACAGGATCTCCTAGCTGCAAATTTCCGAAACAGCTGTATGAACTGTTCTGCAGACAAATCCTGCGCCACTTCTAAATGAACTGCCCTTTTAACTGTACCCGTTAAAATAATTGGACCACTATAGTCCACACCTGTTACATCAAATGGCTTTACTAACTGCACTCGTTCCTTGGGCAATGGTGGAGGTCCTGGGTCCATATAGGTTCTGGCATCCACACGGTGACACATTACACATCTTGATGACCCTCTTCCCACTTTGCCGTCCTTGAGGAATCCAGAAAGTTTCATCCTCCAAGTACAGCCCCAATTTCTCTATTATTGAACCCTTCACAATTTTTCCTTCCAATATTAATTTAATCTCCTCTCCATAGATTTCTCCTTGTACCCTCTGTAGCCAGTATTTCAGAGGATGTGGAAAATCATACGGAATATTCATCTTGTTTATAAAGTTAAACACCAACCTGGTGACATTAATCAGTTTGGGTAAAGATGAATATCTATAATATATCTCCCAATTTTTCCGTCAGCGACGGACCCGTCATTAAACAATCATTCAAGCTAGGTACATTTTTATTACTCCTGGCACTACAATTAAACACAATCCTCAAAGGAGTGTTTTCGAATCCTTCTTCACTCAGTGATGTGGCAAGTAGTGGCCATGAATCTTGGCTTGCTCAGGAATACCTCCTCTATGTACTGATTGATTAACTGTTCATTAATTATCTCATTATAGGCAGTCAACAATTCCGGTGTCTTACTCAGTTCGTGGAGCTGGGCCTTTAATTGTCCATACGCCATCCGGTAATTAGTAGGAAATTCTGGATGGTTCAGCTTCCACGGGAGTCGCACCCAGTACTATTGTCCAGATTCAAATTTAACATCCTTCAGGTATTGTTCTTGAGTAAAGGAATCACCTGGACTTTCTTCATTTACAATGATCCTGATGCTGTCCAGTTCCCACAATTTATGCACTGGCTCAACAGCATTCTCTATAGAAGAATATTTGCACTGGGGTGACGTCTCATGAGTATGACACACTGTGATGCATTTATGGCTTCCTCCAGTCATTCATTACTGCGAGGTTGCCTGCAATAAATTACATGGTCTGCACCAGTTTTGAGAAGAGTGACGCCACATTTCTTTACCATACCTTTCACGAGGGCGGCATAATAGTCACTGCCTATCAAAAACACTTATTGGTCCCACCGAGTCATTGTTTAATACGGAGGGTGCCAGTTTCACATTATTTTGGGAGAGTCTCTGTGTAGCGGCATTAATTAAACCCCACTGTAGAGATTCTCTCCGGTAGCCTATCCACGACTACTGCATTAACCCAGATTTTCTCTATACCCAGACCGACATTTATGTAAACTGTGTCATATGACTGAGCCCTTTTATCTGAGAGAAAGCCAGATAATTTTAATGTGGTAGGATCCCCCATTCGTACTTCCATCCCATTAAGGCAACTACGTTTTACGAAAGTACGTTGAGATCCCTGATCTAACAATGTCGTTACCCTTTTGGCTTTATGCCGTTTTTCCTTAATTGCCACGTCCAACACAGGTAATGATACCTCAGCTAAGCCATCATTATGAACGTTAGCTGCAAGCTTTACATGTGCCACTGTAGTGTCAGGGTGATCATCATTACCGGCCTCAAGAAGCATAAATAATAAAGAGTCCTCAGGTTGTTCTTCAACTCTGTATATCCTTGGTTAGGCCTCATCTAGATTATGCTGCACAGTTTTAGTCAATGTACTACAGAATGGATATAAATGCTCTGGAAAACATACAAAGGAGGATGACTAAGTTGATTCCATGTATCAGAAATCTTCCCTATGAGGATAGACTGAGGGCCCTGAATCTGCACTCTCTAGAAAGGCGTAGAATTAGAGGGGATATGATTGAGGTGTATAAATGGAAAACAGGAATAAATAAAGGGGATGTAAATAGCATGCTAAAAATATCTAGTATTGACAGGACTCGCAGCAATTGGCTTTAAGTTGGATAAATTCAGATTCAGGAAGGATATAGGAAAGCATTGGTTTGGTAATAGAGTTGTCGATGAGTGGAACAAACTCCCGAGTACAGTTATAGAGGCTAAAACGTTGTGTAGGTTTAAAAATAGGTTAGATAAATATATGAGTGGGTGCGGGTGGGTGTGAGTTGGTCCTGACTAGCTTGTGCTACTAGGTCAGATCCTGTGCTCCTTCCTTAGGTGAATGTAACCTGACTTGGCCAGTAGGTCTGCTGCAGTGTTCCTTCTTTCTTATGTTCTGTTCTTACACATGACTATGTGGTGCCTTCCCTTGTTACATTGATGACAATTGTTCAATTTGGTCTGGCACTCCCTTACATGATGATTGCCTAGACATCGAATACACCTGTCAAGTTCATCCAATCTCCTCACTTTAGCATCCCAAGAATTATAAGTAGTGCAAAGTTTAGAGAAATGGGTTTCTTTACAGAAGAGACAATCTCTCTTCTCTTGGCTTGACAGTTTACCCCCCGGGTTACCCTTACTGGGGTGCTTATTCTTCCTGTCTTGATGTGATGAACCACTATTACTGGTCCCTGTCACTTGATATGTGCCAATATAACCCTTTTTAGTTGATGGGTTGTAATTATTAACATTGGGATAATTTTTCCCTTTGTGAAACTTGACCGATGACTCAGCATCATTATGACCTATATTCTTAAAGGTAGTGGGCTGGCTGGTTTGCAATTGAACAATTAATTCTTGCAAGCCTATTCTTATCTCCTCCAGCCTGAAATAACCCTTGTGGTACTTGTTAAATAACCACTCTATCGTCTTACAGTTTAATTTGTTCTGTATCATCGCACTCAAAAACCAATCTGATTTCTCCAGATCATGTTTATTACTCAAGATCTTGAGAGTGCTCTCTAGTATGATCCTAAACTTTTGTAAACTTTTGTAGTTGTGATCTGGAGTTTTCAAGTTAACCAGTGTAGTTATTAGATCCAATAATCTACGCTGTTCTAAATTATCATAAGTACTATCTAACTTCTTCAATGCCTTAGTTTTACAGGAAAGAATATGCTCCTCCACTTCATAATCTTGATCCAAAAGTATTCTTATTTCATTATCATCTGTACAATTCTCCAGCAACTCATTTTCATATGTCTTAAACCACAAGTTGTATGACTCATATTTACGATCTAAATCATCTAAATGCAATTTTAATGCATTGGGGTTCACCGTATATTGGTCCATTAACTCTAAGCACTTATTGAGTGACTTTGTCACATGACCCTTACGAACCTGTAACGATGCTTTCTTTGTTTTAATATCCATGGGCTTGCCACTCCCAGCAACTTCATCACATCCAGCCATGGTTATACAATCAATAACCACTGATGGTACAAATTAAGTAAATCCTTTATAAAGGTGATTCTCACACCTTACTCTTGCATAAATCGTAGTCACACATATGATAGCAATTAATTGGACTAATTACAATCCTCCACACAATTAAATTCGTGTACCCTATACCCACTTTCTACAATCAGTCACTTAATTATTAAATAATTAAATTGATTAATTCACTAATCACATCCGGTTCAGGAAGGACCAACGGGCAGATGTGGGGAATTATGAAACTACCTGTATGGGCTTCACCACCATTTACATACAAATAATCTCAACGGGAGAGGACCGCCAATATAATTTTACCGCGGTTACCCCCGTGAGGCGTGTGAGAAAACTTAACCCACTCCCGGTCAAGTCAAGGGGTCCCTTCGATATTTCACACTCTCAAACACATCTATCCTTGACCAGTTATAATTTAGAGTAGATAACACCAATAAGTACAGCGTTACTAGTATTTTGTGGACTGTATATATATAATGGACTGATTAGAAAGAGAGGGGTAGAGTACACACCAACATCACTTACCCAATATTATGGATGGTCCATTACACACACAACCCGCACATATCGTTGACATGCCCACAGTACCTGTACTAATTATAACACACCCAACTGGCCAGTATAAGTCTGTCATAAAGAGAAGAGGGTACTTAGCTGTGGGGGTAAGAAGGCTGCATTCCTTGTCTTCCTTCCTCCGACTGATCTCGTTGTCCTGCTCGGTAGACACAAATTATTCTCCCGGCAGGATGATGGTGTTAATTGGTTGTCTCGATTAACGAGTATTGACCCCTCTTACATTCCTCGGGACAGGACCGAGAAATAGCATACGGTCAATCGGGAAGTGGCGACTTGTATCATCTCGCCTATTCCCTTAATTTAAAGTTATTATCACTAATTTCTCCACAGTTCACACAACGGATTAATATCTCACTGATTTTCACTCCTCAGTAGTCGATACATTAAAGTTCGAAGTCGATGAGTCGAGATGAAAGAGATAACCCTTTACCATTCCATCATGGCTGCATCGCGTGGCGTCCTGAATCCGGAGTCTCCAATTTCTTTCCCCTCCTACCATTCTCTTAAATGGTTTCACGGACTTAATATCCCACGAATTCACTGGGAGTAATTTCCCATCGCTTCATATTACGATAATCTATGTAAATGTATTTGTGTTTACCTGGATAAACTTAATCAAGGTTCGATCGAATCGAGTCGAGTATTAATCACCGCTGACGTCATGATACCCACGCCTGGGACCATCTCACAGTGTCACTCGTTATTCAACAAATTTACCACTATTATAACAGTTCCTGGACTTGATGTCCCTCAGTATCTACCCTCTGCCTCTGCCCACTTGACCAGACATCTCGCGCATGCGTGACGGGCTGTTGGTTCTCTCCTATACTCAGTTAAATGATAACCCAACAACAGCACGTTAATGATATCTATTCATATTGGAAAGTTTATCGAGTATAACTTTCGGAAAATACCCATATTTTCCACAGTACCTAATGAATCTAGCCACAGACGGGAGGAGTTAGTTAGTTTGATATCATTATTAGGCACCCCATACCCATCCTGTGGGCGGTAGTCAAAAGATTACAGAGGTACATAATGGGTCCAGGGACTGGACCTCAAAGTTTGATAGCTGAGCAAGTTACAAAGGTAATGAACTCAGATGGTCACAATCATGACAAGTTACAAAGGTATTTGCAGATTACAGAGGTATATATAGGGTCCAGAGACTGGGCCCCAAAGTTTTGATAGCTGAACAAGGTACAATGGTAATTAATTCACTAGTTACAAGGTAATGAATCATGTAAGTAAATTTACTTACGTCTGTACATGGTTGCACTCATGAACAAATTATAAAGCAATGAGCAATCTATTAGTCTACACCCAGCCACAACTGTAATGAGTTATTGGTGCAAATTTTAATTGTTGGGTCACACACACACACATATACATATACACATACACACGCATACATGTATATACATACACACATACACATACACACATGTACATACACACACACACACACACACGTGTCAATGCTTTATTTACAGGGAGCAAAGTCAGGGTATTTTTCCAGAATGGTCTGTAATATACCACTGTGGATAAAATACTTTGACATATCTTGAACATTTCTGAATGAGTAGTCTCTGAATTCATTAATTTTATCGCACTCCAGTACATAATGACGCAGGGTGTGACAATAATCCAACTGGCAAAGTTTACATCTTGTTTGGTCTACATCTGGTGGTGGTGATTTAACCTGCCAAAGATACTTGTAACCCAGCCGGAGGCGGGCGGTAGTGACATCCAAGAGTCTGCTTATTTTGTTGGATGCACCATAGACATGTGGCTCCTCCTGCATGATAGAATGATGATAGATGGACTGACTGGTGTCAAACTCCTGAGTCTTAAGTCAATAAAATTCAGTTGAAGTTCTTTTCGTATTATTGTTCTCAAACTGCTAACTGACAAGCCAAGATTGTAATCTATCCCTCTTTGAAAGCATAAAACTTAGCCAATTTATCAGTTCTATCATGCATCTGAAGACCAATGTGAGATGGAATCCACAGCATGTGCACTCTGACTCTACTATCCAGAATCCTACCATACCTGTGCCTGGCTTCTGACACGAGCATGCTACAAGTTATATTTGATGAGTTGAGAGCATTTATGGATGACAGAGAATCAGTTACAATTAGAGAGTTAACCTTAGATACATGGACGCATTTGAGTGCAAGGAGTATGGCAAACAGTTCTGTCTGAAGGGTAGAGGCCCAGTTATTGATGCGTGCTCCAATTTCTTTAAGAGAGCCATCACTCTGTATGACAACAGCAGCACTACCAGCTGCACCAGTGGATTGGTGAACAGAACCATCAACGTAAATAATTTGTGAGAGAGTGTGCTGTTTGGCTAAATTATCAATACAGTTTAAGGCATCATGTTTGGCTTCAAGGCGAAGCTTTGGTTGTGATTTAAGAAGTAGTTTGGGGGGAAATGGAGGGATGGTAGTTTGGAATGGGGTAATATTCCATGGAGCGGAGAAGTGCCGCTGTTGCCTTACTTGCCACAGATCATGTATCTGATTCATGCGGAGGTCGGTTCCAGTTTTTCGATCCATCTGGAGGGATGTTCACCAGTGCTGAGGAAAGTTTGGAGGGCTTCTGTGCATGGGTTTGAATGGGCTTGCCTGAGCATATTAACCCCAATTAGGATATTTCTTTCAGTAACACGATCTCTGATGCTTGGAATATCAAGTTCTTTCTGCATATTTAAAATTTTGGCAGTACGAGGGCATCCTAAAATGATCCTCATTGCTTCGTTCTGCAGTTTTTCCAACCCTCCAAGCTTCCAGTCAGACACAAGAGCAAGTAGTGGGGCAGCATAATCAACTAATGATCTAATATAAGCAAGATACATCATTTTCACAATTTTAACATTAGCACCATACCTGGGGTGAAACCCTGCCACAACTCTAAGTGCTCTCAGCCTTTCTTTGTATTGACGACAAAGTCTCGTTACAACAGGTCCAAGTAGTGGGACCTCAAAGCCTAGATACCTGTATCTGTTTACATATTCTAAAAGAGACCCATCATGCAACTGGATCTGGCGAACTGTGCCTCTCTGTCGAGGAGGACGCCTATTGAGTATCTTTGTTTTATCAGTAGAGATTATCAACCCCAGGTCTTGACACGAGGCTAGTACATGGTTAAGGATGTTTTGGGTGTTGGAGAATCCGGTGGTGTGAATCATTATATCATCAGCAAAACTGATCATATAATGATGGGGCTGGCTAGGCATAGCATTAAGTAAGGCATTAATTAGAATATTGAATAGAGTGGGACTGAGCACACCTCCCTGTGGGGTTCCTAATTCAAAGTCTTTAGTTATACTTCTATGCCCCTGGAACAACACAGAAGACTTTCTGTTGGACAGGTAGCCTTTAATCCAGCGGAGAAGCCATCCTCCAACATCCATTCTGGCAAGTTCACTAATGATTACATGTCTGTTGGCAACATCAAAAGCAGATTTAAGGTCAAGGAAGGTAGTGTATGAGCTGTCAGTGTGCAGAGTGAGAAAGGTGGCTATGCATTGGTGCACACTCCTTCCATGCATGAAACCATGCAACCGGGGGACAAAAATGTTTGATTCTGTACATGAGACGATTAAGAATCATCCTCTCAAATGTTTTACATAAGCAGCTAGTAAGAGATATTGGGCGAAATGAATTTTGTTGATTGGGCTTAGGAATGGGAATGATGAGGCTGTTGGTCCAAGATTTAGGGAGCTCCCCAGTTACATAGCTCATGTTGTATAATTCGAGTAAAGGATTGCCTGGTACTCGACACAGCAATCTTAGTATATTGTAGGTAATACCATCCTCACCAGGTGACGTGGAGTTGCCTTTAGTTAGTGCTGCATCAAGTTCAAAGTCAGTGAAAGGAATGTTACAGTCATCTTCCTTGCTGAGCATAAAACAAACAAGTCTCTCCCTAGCATCACACTTGTCATTTAATTTCGCCTGTGTGGTACTGGGAAGATTTTCATAGCTTGATGTAACAGCCCAAGCACTGACTAGCTCATTCGCCCTATGTAAGGGATGAGGGTGTGCAATCTGACCGGTTCTGTTGGAGGAGAATGATTTTTTTTTATTTTTTTAGCTAACACACATGTAAATGTAAATAACTCTTTTTACCTTATTCCTAGTATATATCCTTTATAGTATAATAATAAGATATCTCCTACATTGTATAATAATAAGGTATTAAAAGGACCCCAATGGAAATAAGTCACTGTCTGACTTTTTTGGGTTATCCTAGGTTCTCTACACATATGCTGCTATGTATGATAATCTATGTAACTGTATTTGTGTGATAATCTATGTAACTGTATTTGTGTGATAATCTATGTAACTGTATTTGTGTGATAATCTATGTAACTGTATTTGTGTGATAATCTATGTAACTGTATTTGTGTGATAATCTATGTAACTGTATTTGTGTGATAATCTATGTAACTGTATTTGTGTGATAATCTATGTAACTGTATTTGTGTGATAATCTATGTAACTGTATTTGTGTGATAATCTATGTAACTGTATTTGTGTGATAATCTATGTATATAGACTAAATGCCTCAAATGATGTAGTTGAAGTATTAGCAATAAAGGTCGAAAATCAAAACCTGGTCATCGTAGTTGTCTACAAACCTCCGGATGCAACGTCCCAACAATTCCAGGAACAGCTTCTGAAAATTGACCAGTCTCGAAAATCTTCCAGCTCCTGCCCCCAACATCTTGCTACTGGGGGATTTCAACCTAAGGCACCTAAAATGGAGGAACATTGCAAACAATGTGGTAGCAGAGATAACCCCAGGAGGCAGCTCAAATGAAAACTCGCACACGCATGAACTTTTAAATCTCTGCACCAAATTCACCTTAAACCAGCAAATAATAGAGCCTACAAGATTAGAGAATACGCTGTACCTCATCTTCACCAACAATGATGATCTGATACGAAATGTCATCATATCAAAAACAATATACTCAGATCACAACATAATAAGAGGTCCAGACATGCATGCGGGGAGCCCCAGATCAACAAAACATGAACAGCCGCGAGGAAGCCTTCTCCAAATTCAACTTCAATAACAAAAACATAAGGTGGGACCAAGTAAACCAAGTCCTAAATGATATAAACTGGGAAGATTGCCTAAGCATCACGGATCGTAACCTATGTCTAGAACAAATTAACTCTGTGGCACTTGAGGTTTGCTCAAGGCAAATTCCCTTAAGGAAAAGGAGGAGAAGATGCAAACTAGAAAGAGAGAGGCGCTTCATATACAGGCGAAGGCAAAGAATAACGGAGCGGCTACAGGAGGCCAATATATCTGAAATACGAAGGGAGACACTAGTCAGAGAAATAGCAAACATCGAATTAAAACTAAAGGAATCTTACAGGAACCAAGAAACGCGGGAAGAACAAAAAGCCATAAATGAAATTGAAAGAAACCCAAAGTATTTCTTTTCTTATGCAAAATCAAAGTCGAGAACAACAACCAGTATTGGGCCCCTACTTAAACGGGATGGGTCCTACACAGATGACAGCAAGGAAATGAGTGAGTTACTTAAGTCCCAGTATGACTCAGTTTTTAGCGAGCCGCTAACCAGACTGAAAATCGAAGACCTAAATGAATTTTTTATGAGAGTGCCACAGAACTTGACAGACGCATGCCTATCTGACATCACCCCGACGCCAAATGACTTCGAAAAGGCAATAAATGACATACCCATGCACTCCGCTCCAGGCCCAGACTCGTGGAACTCCGTGTTCATCAAGAACTGCAAGAAGCCCCTATCACGTGCTTTTAACATCCTATGGAGAGGGAGCATGGACACTGGGGTCGTCCTGCAGTTACTAAAAACAACAGACATAGCCCCACTCCACAAAGGGGGCAGTAAAGCAATAGCAAAGAACTACAGACCAATAGCGCTAACGTCCCATATCATAAAAATCTTTGAAAGGGTTCTAAGAAGCAAGATCGCCACTCATCTTGATACCCATCAATTGCACAACCCAGGGCAGCATGGGTTTAGAGCAGGCCGCTCCTGTCTGTCCCAACTACTGGACCACTACGACAAGGTCCTGGATGGTCTAGAAGACAAACAGAATGCAGATGTTATATACACAGACTTTGCAAAAGCCTTTGACAAGTGTGACCATGGTGTAATAGCACACAAAATGCGTGATAAAGGAATAACAGGAAAAGTTGGTAGATGGATCTATAATTTCCTAACAAGTAGAACGCAAAGAGTAGTAGTCAACAGAGTAAAGTCTGAGGCAGCTACTGTGAAAAGCTCTGTTCCACAAGGCACAGTACTCGCTCCCATCCTGTTCCTCATCCTCATATCGGACATAGACAGGGATATAAGCCACAGTGCCGTGTCTTCCTTTGCAGATGACACCCGAATCTGTATGACAGTGTCCACCGTTGAAGACACTGCAAGACTCCATGCAGACATAAACCAAATCTTTAAATGGGCTGCAGAAAACAATATGAAGTTCAATGATGAGAAATTTCAATTACTCAGATACGGAAAACGTGAAGAAATTAAAATCTCATCGGAGTACAAAACTAATTCCAACCACACAATAGAGCGAAAAACTAATGTCAAAGACCTGGGAGTGATCATGTCAGAGGATCTCACCTTCAAGGACCATACCACCGTAGCAATTGCATCTGCTAGAAAAATGACAGGATGGATAATGAGAACCTTCAAAACCAGGGATGCTAAGCCCATGTTGACACTTTACAGATAGCTTGTTCTATCTAGACTGGAATATTGCTGCACACTAACTGCACCTTTCAAGGCAGGTGAAATTGCTGACCTTGAAAATGTGCAGAGAACCTTCACGGCACACATAACTGCGATAAACCACCTCAATTACTGGGAACGCTTGAAGTTCCTAAACCTATACTCTCTAGAACGCAGGCGGGAGAGATACATTATTATATACACATGGAAAATTCTCGAG
The DNA here is from genome assembly GCA_009830355.1 of Cherax destructor. Lineage (NCBI taxonomy): Eukaryota > Metazoa > Arthropoda > Malacostraca > Decapoda > Parastacidae > Cherax > Cherax destructor. Next base: position 574 of record WNWK01012802.1, on the reverse strand, counting down.
GGATTAGTACCAAACTTGCACACGAACATCACTCCCTACGAAAGCAAAAGACTCGGCAGGCGATGCAACATCCCCCCAATGAAGAGCAGGGGTGCCACTAGCACGTTGAGGGACAACACAATAAGTGTCAGGGGCCCAAGATTGTTCAACTGCCTCCCAGCATACATCAGGGGGATTACCAACAAACCCCTGGCTGTCTTCAAGCAGGCACTGGACAGGCACCTAAAGTCGGTACCTGACGAGCCAGGAGGTGGCTCGTACGTTGGACTGCGTGCGGCCAGCAGTAACAGCCTGGTTGATCAGGCTCTGGTCCAACATGAGGCCTGGTCACAGACCGGGCCGCAGGGGCGTTGACCCCTGGAATTCTCTCCAGGTAAACTGTATTTGTGTGATAATCTATGTAACTGTCTTTGTGTCATAATCTATATAACTGTATGTAAACTATATAACTGTATGTAAACTTGCGAAGAAATAAAAATTATTATTTGTGTGTACCTGAATAAAGTTACCGAGGTGGATGAGAGAGTGTCTCGCAGACTCGTCAGGACGCCCGGGAGGCGGGGCTCAGAAAGGT